>CM062818.1:1512504803-1512766923 GCA_031772625.1 Pinus tabuliformis | reverse complement strand
TTTTTTTATGCAATTTTGTTGGACTCCCCAATTTTTTATTATTGGACATCAAGATAATTTGAACAATCACCTCTCTAACCAAGGATTTAATCATAGAAATAATTGTATGTTTGGGTATGATATTCTTCATATGCCCGATTTGACTACTCACATGATATATATTGGTAGTATTTGAGTGCCTTTTGTTGTAACATTATTTAGTTTTGATAAGTTAACATATTAGTCAAAATAATTTTAAAATGTTAAGTTAGGATATGGATGCAAGAGAAAGAAAAGATAAAATGTTACGAAAATTTGATGTTTTATAGGCATCCATATCAATAAAATGTTAGGTGTTAGCTTCCCTAAATAAAGAAGGAAAAGGAAAATAAAATGCTAGGGAAGCAAAAGAAAAGGAAAGCTTCGTTTTATGTTTTTGAAAATGCACACGCTGTTAGTCTAAATGTGCCATAATCAAACATCAACTGTGTTTTCATGTGCAGAAGAAAAAGAAAGAAGAGTAAAGGTTACTCTAAGGTTTATATATTAATTTTGAAGTATTAATACTATTCCTAAGTTTTAAATTCATATCCCTAAGTATTAATACTATCCTAAGTTTTAAACCCATATAACCCCTCCGCTCATAATTCCCTTCATTCTCATTTCCCTAAGTTTAATACCCCTCTTATATCGCGCATTTCCCAACACCATATTACATCGATTCCCGACCCCACCAAATTATCTCGTCACATCACAGTTAATTCTCTGCCATGTCACTCTTCATCTCCACCTATCTTCTCACATCCAATGTCCTGCATGCAATTTCGCCCCCCCCCCTCGCCATTCGAGCTTTACCGCCAGAGTGGTGGGGGGCTGTTTCCGGGAAAACTAGTGTCTTTTCGATCTGCTAGTCCCACTAAGACGGGTAGCTATCTTAGAAACAAACAATCAAAGCAAATTGCAATTTCCTTTATGTATGATAGATAAGAGAGAAGCAAAGGGGGACCAACCTGGATCTTCTGCTTGGCTCCTTGCTTGTTTCCTCTCTCCCCTGATAGAGCTTGCCACTCATCTCCTACTTGTCCCGCTTTAGAGAATACCTGTAGAGGCAAAGCAACAAAACACCATCAAAGCATCTCGATCTATAATATCATAAACAATGTAGAATCAGAAATACATTGACCATACAATTGCATTCACAAATAACAAGATTCACGAATACACGATTATATGGAGGAACTCAAATAAATTTATTAATAGTAGAAGAGAGGATTACAACCCCGTTGTCTGATCCAACATCAAAGCCCTCTTCACCTCATGAAAAGCAAGATCACCCAACAATACAATGTTCCTCCTCAAAGAGAAACCAACATCACTTCCTTACAAATTACAAAATTCCAGCCTTTAGATCTCTCAGATGAGGGATCCATTTATAGATGTCTTGCAAGGGTGTGAGTTAGCTGTGGGTTTCTGATTAGTGTCATTCCATTGATAGTTCTTGGTTCCACTTGGAGATTTATTTGATCTCTTACTCATCCTTGGGCGAATTCAGAGTGGCAAGTGTCATATGAGAAGTTTCTAGAAGATTCCTTGGGTTTCCACTTAGCAAACTGTCTCTGCCATTTGTCTATTCTCGCTCATTGCACTCCACACAAGGCTCTTTCAATATGCATCGCACCTGGCTAGTGTAGCAGCCAGTATGCATCACACCTTGACCATGGAGCAATCAGTATGGTCCAGTTTTGGCCAGTTCTGAGTGGTTTTTCAATTGGAATTTCTGGGAAATGATGTAATCAGTTGACCATGATCCTTTAGGGTATGAAACAACACTTTTAGGGGTTAAAGATCCCTTGGTTTATCGACATATATGATTGGGGTTGAAGTGCCCAAATATGTCTATAACAGTTGCCCACTAAAGCATGAGGCCGTAAATCTTTTGATGTCGGGTGAAATGCTTTATCATGAGGATCCGAGGTATTCGAGCTGGAAGGTGACCTGTATAAGATACAATACAATACATCATCATCATATTATTTTCATGATCTAGCTAAGGCGAGCATTACCATGCTCAGCTTTATAAATTCATTTTCATGTACATAGGACAGATAATCAGCTGCTGTTGTAGATTAGTGTTTCTTTATGTGTAGAGTCATCATCCCTTAGCTTGGATGATCATCTGTGCAACTTCTGTGTACATTTGATGACTTTATTTATTGAATATATCGCAGCCCGGATGGATGAAACTAGATTCGGGGTCTTCAAACTCGTTCAATCTTCGCCCGATGTACAAGTCGATCCATGTGAAAAGATGCTATGAAGTCGAACATGGAAAGACATCGCCTGATTACTAGCCAATAATGTAAGCTATTAACAGGTGTGAGAGGAGTCATCGATAATGATAATGACTCTCAAGGTACTATAGTACAATTCACGTGGTGTGAATATATGAGTTGATATCGAACACCACGGAAAATCTTTCGGTCAAAGGCCATTGATGTATACCTGTCGCCGGAAGTGAGAAACTTGCCATTGAGGCATGCAAGCTTCAAAATACTGAAAGGGTTGTTTCTAAATCAACTTCTTGGATAATGAGCTGATGTCGATAAGAAGTGACCCGTCGTAGGAGGGCCTTGATGTATACCACATCTATGACACGAAATAAAGCAAATGAATTTTCTGGAGGTGAAAACGATCTAATGATACAAGGTTCAGGAATGGTGGTCATGAAAAATGGAGGGTGAAGGTATTGCAGTGGATGAGGCGTTAGCTGGATGGTGAATTCTTTGAATGACTTCTATTGAACATGTTGGCGACACTGAGATGGATTGGTAGTGTTAACCCCAAAATATGGATGGTACGAAGGACCAATGGTGATATGACTGGTGAATGGAATAACCCAACCCGACTCAATCATGGTGATGGAGTGAAAGTGTCATGTTCAAGAGCGACCTGCTACTAATAAAGTTCTTCAAGTTTTATTCCCTTTTTCCCCAGTCATTGCTGACCAGTACCTCTTTATTTTTGTCAAGCTTGAGGAGGATAACATATGCTTGTTCTATAATTTTCCCTTCGGGCAAACCTGTCGCTATGTTTTAGCGAGCCTAGCGACAGCGAAACTCATTCTTGTCTGAATGGACAAGTTTGTCGCTATTGTTTTAACGAGTTTAATGACAAAGACAATAGCATAATCCCTTAAGTCCGAAAAAGTATAAAATAATACGAAAGGGATGACTTTTCGATCGCTTTAGCGAGCCAAAAAAGACAAGTGCTCGATCTTTTTGTTTGATAATCCCTTAGGTCCAAAAAGATTAAAATGTACAGGAGGGATGCACTTCCCCTTAATTTAATGAGTTGGAAAGGCCAATAGCTCGACAATATTTTTATTTTTAACGAGTCTAAAAAGAGTTTAAAAGAGACTCGTTTTTGAGGAACGAGTGGTGTTTTCGAGTAGCAACTGGTTCCAGGTAAGTTTGGAACTTCTCAAAACATGGCAGTGTGAAGAGGGTGGCTAACAGAACCACTCATCGTAGCTATTCCTCAAAAGGGTAAACAATCAAGTGGAAGCGTATGATCGGCCAAAAGAATGATAGAACACAACCAAGGTTCAAAAGGTTGATAGCATGGCAATCACATAGGTTGTTTACTGAAGGTGGATTCATTTTTTAATGATATTAAATCGGGAGAAACTATGTTTAGTGGTAGGTTTATTTTTTAACGAGCTTGAACCTTGTGGAAACATTGCTCGTGCCAGTTGTTTAAAGATGTATCTCATTGGTAGGTTTATTTTTTAGTGAGCTTGAACTCTATGATAACATGTGCTCATTGCCTTTTTATGTAGGTTAGAAACGACCAAACTATAGAGCTAACTACACTAAATCTAAGGAACTACTGAGATTAGGTAGGATGGTTTTGTCTTTCGTCTAGACACAACCCTTCCTTTGCTTCGTCTGTGCGCTGCAGACAAAGGTGAATGGTGGTCAGACCAATCACCTAACCTAAGAAGTTGACACTAAAAAGATAAAAAAGCTAAAAAAATGAAATTAGTTGTCTTTTGCTTGCGTAAAAAGGTTTGCATGCCCCCAGGTATTGAGAGAACGAGAGTTTCCAGGTCACCATATGGAAGTCCTTGTGGTTAGGCAGGATTGTTTCTGTCAGTGGCTTAGACAAAAACACTTCCTTGGCTTTTTCCATCGAAATAGACAAAGGTGAATGGTGTGAGCTTCCAATCACATAACCTACGAGGAAATAACTGTTTCAGACCGATTCCATAACCTACAAGGAAATGGTGTTTCACACCAATCATATAACCTACAAGGAAACCTATTTTTTTCAGCTGGGTTCGCCTGTCGTAGCAGACCAGGGTGCATGCCCCCTAAACTTCGCTACATTCACCGGACTACTCGCTGTAACTAGGTGGATGAAGTGAAGGTTGAAGAGACATTCTTGATTCAAAGAGACCATTTAGGGATGATGTTTGATCTATAGCTATGTTTGAACTGGGAAATGAGAGCTGGTCAATAAGCTGTACCATTCTGCCTTCATGCGGGAAACACATCACTCGAAAGAGTGTGGAAACAATAGCTTCCATGCTATAAACATAGTCACGCCCAAGGAGTAGATTATAATCTAGTGGCCCCTGGACTACCATCACGTTCAAGTGAATGGTTTTCCTTTTCAAAGTTATCAGCAACTTCGGAAGGATCCCTAATGGTCGACTGGTTCCTTTGTTAAAGCCTGACAAATTTTGTGTCTCAGGCAGAAGCGATGGCGAACCAAGCTCTTTCCAAGCAGTTGAGGATGTTGGGTATACGACCAAAGTCCCACATTGACTAGAAGTGGGGAGGATCATGGGTATATAAGGATGGACAAATATCTCCATTGGTATGAGGCCTTTTGGGGTAAAGCCCAAAAACAAATCCATGAGGGCTTAGGCCCAAAGTGGACAATATCATACCATTGTGGAGATATGTGGTGTCCAGAGTCCTTACAAGTGGTATCAGAGCCAAGTTCGAAGTTAGCCAAGTGGATGAATCCTCGAAATGCCAAACGAAGGTGGTGGGCCCTAGTAATATCATGATGGGATCCATGGATGAGCTCGGTTATACAGGCGGTGTGCTCCGGATTCTTCATGGACGTGTCCTGGTCCCAATACGGTGAAGAGGAGTTGACCTGGGATAGAGCAAGCTCTCGAGACAGGTGGTGCTCTATGTAAGGCGTGTGCTTCCAACGCATTGGAGCGGAGAATCCTGGTTGGTAGAGAGTGGACGGATGGATAATCGTTTGAGGGGAGGCTCGATGGTCCTTTGTTCGAGGGGAGGATTGTTGGGTATACGACCAAAGTCCCACATTGAATAGAAGTTGGGAGGATTATGGGTATATAAGGATGACAAATATCTCCATTGGTACGAGGCCTTTTGGGGTAAAGCCCAAAAACAAATCCATGAGGGCTTAGGCCCAAAGTGGACAATATCATACCATTGTGGAGATATGTGGTGTCCAGAGTCCTTACAGAGGAAAGGATACTCACTAAAGCCCCTTCATCTATGATAGTTCCAAACATGATCATTTTGTAAACTTGTACTATGATCTGGAATGGTACATTAGATGGAAGGCGGGGTCTTGCTAGTTCATTCCAATCGAAGGAAACGACTATATTGCTTGGAGGGGGTACCAGATAACCGACTAAATGAACCCCTTGAACTAGGGAAATTTCCTCCTGTTGTAAAGGAACGGGTGGATTTCCACCAAGTTTTAGACTCTGTATTAACAAAAAGAATTTGAACAGTGTCGTTCTCATTCTCTTTGTAAATTGTATCATCTGAAGGTGGACCTTCTAACGGAAAGAATGGGTCGACTGCCATATTGACTTGTTGTCTTTGGTCTGGTATTGGCTCAAAAGGTTCACTTTCAATGATAGGTGTTTCGACCAACGATTGAGTTATGTCAATCAGATTCTCAACTAGCGATGGATTTGGTAAGAGTTTCTTGTATCCAGGTGGAAGTCATTGCGGTGAAGTAGGACGATTATGCAAGATTCTCTTAGCCTCATCTAGAAAAGGACAACGGGGAAGGTGATGGTCTCCTTTACATAATAGACATGGAGTTTTGACCTTTCTTTCCTGTCCAAGACATTCGTTTTCACTAGTTAACGGTGTGCTGTCAACATGGTCGACAAAGGTTGATGACACCGGACGGTGCGAACGGGGAGACCATTCTCTCAATATTTGCAGAATGCAAGGACAATCTCGATGAAAATGGTTTTCTTTGCAAATTAGAAGAGGATATTTAGGAGATTTAATGTGTGGATTTGTGCCAGGTGATTCATTGTTACCCCCTTGCTTAACTAACTTCTTCTTCTTCTTCTCCTTCCCTTTCTTCTTCTTCTCAGCCACTTGGTTACTAGTATTACTATTTTCACCAAGCGAAGAGGAAGAAGGGGAGGGAGAAACAAACGAAGTAGAAGGTGAAGGGTCACTTTCGGTATCAACTAGTTGCTGATTCGATTGTTGAGGAATTATGGTGTTTTGAATGACAGAGGTTGAGAATAGCCATATTGGTAGGCCAATTGTGATTCCTGGAACGGACAATGTAGCCATATATGGAGCACCAATATCTCCCCAAGAAGAGAAAGGACTAGGATTCCCCCCAAGGGGAATTCCTTGATTGGTGGACTCCATTACCTCAAACTAAGATCAACGAAGGAACAGGGATGTTATTCCGAATGAAATAAATTTTATGACGCTTTGACACAACTTTTCTTTTTCAATTTTTAAGAGTCAAGAAAAAGCTAAAGATGACTCTAGTTGCCTTCGGTTTTTAATGAGCCTGAAGTGACAAGTGTTCAGATGGACCTTTTCTTTTAAGGATTCGAAAAGGAACGAAAGTGACTACTTTGGAAATTTAGATAGAGGGATTACCAAACCAGTCGCAAAACTGCAATATACAACTTGGTGGTAAATTAAAGAGAAATTACCAAGGACTTTACGTATGGCAATCAATATTCCCGAATGCTGTGTTAAGTGCATTGCGATCGATAGGGAGGCAGACACAACTTCCTAAGGATAAAGGATATCAGCCTATTGGGGTATCCCAATATATACTCGATAGTACGGGGAGCACAAGTCTGTACTGGCACTTGTGGTATCAAAGAGGAGGAATCACCCAACCTTCGATGAAAATGATAGTTACCAGGTTTTACGACACCGGAACACGTCTCTAGCCTAGACTTCTAGATGTGTTGCGTTAGGTTCCAAAGCGTTTTTATGTTCATTGAGATTTATTTTAGAGTTGATCTTTTTTAGAAGTTTGTCTTTCAAGGTTCACCGTGCGATGTAGATGTAAAATTCTTAAATATGCAATCTAAAATGATAAACAGTCGTTTGTTTTCCTTTAGCAATGAAAATCCTAGCTACTAAGGAAGGAAGAGTATAATTCTTTCAACATAGAGCAAAGAGCACACACTAAATGCAATTTTTGTAAATCATGTTTCGCACGCAGTCTAAATGCAAATGCAGATGCATGTATTTGTTTTTTGTTTCCTTAATGTGAGAATGCCAAAAAGGAAAACTAAGTACAGATCTGAACTATTTTCTTCAAAGTGACATTTCAACAATTTCTTTTCAAAATGAAAGGAAGACTGAAATGACACTTTCGATTTCGAATGGAAAAATGCTTTCGACGCTTCAAATATTGAAAATTCAAATCAAATACAATGACAAAATTACAATCGACTATCTAGAGGAGGAAGACTTTATGACACTCTTCTTTTTTGACTCAAAATGACAATTACGACACTTTTTGCATCAAAAACGACAGTTCAATTAAGCTACTTTCGACAAAGAAGGACAGTAAATGATGGACAAATACATAAAAACATTTACAAATCCTAATCAATGTAGGCTGAATAATGTAAAGGAAGAAGGCTTCATCAATGAGATACTGATCATATGCAGCAAAACTACTGAATAGAGTTGAAAACAAGGAGGAAAAAACCAAATTCCAAAGAGAGAAATAGTATCACTCAGTCATCGCACCTGTCCTTAAGGGAAACAAGAATGCATCTCACCTGCAACACACGGGAGGTGCAATGCATACAAGTTTCCAGTTACAGACAGTGCGATGGGCCAGGGAGTGAAACTGAGTTTGGTTCTTGCTCAAAATTTGCAGCTAAGTTCAGTGATTTCAGCTGAGTTATGATGGATAGTAAAAACAAAGTATAAGGGTATGATCTTGGGAGGTTATTGAGCTACCACAAGGGCACTTAGAATGCTTGTAAGTCAGATGTTCAGTTCATAAACCAACCCAGAGATTGACTGAAGCAGCATTCATCTACTTTGCAATTGCATAGCAAGAGCAGTTCGAAGGCTAGCTGGCTAACTTTAGGCTCCATCTATAGTTTATAAAGCAAACAAAAATAACAAACAAACAAACTAATCGCTCCCCAGTGGAGTCGGCATTTTGTTTCCGGGAAAACTAGTGTCTTTTCGATCTGCTAGTCCCATTAAGACAGGTAGCTATCTTAGAAACAAACAATCAAAGAAAATTGTGATTTCCTTTATATATGATAGATAAGAGAGAAGCAAAGGGGGACCAACCCGGATCTTCTGCTTGGCTCCTTGCTTGTTTCCTCTCTCCCTTGATAGAGCTTGCCACTCATCTCCTACTTGTCCCGCTTTAGAGAATACCTGTAGAGGTAAAGCAAAAAAACACCATCAAAGCATCTCGATCTATAATATCATAAACAATGCAGAATCAGAAATACATTGACCATACAATTGCATTCACAAATAACAAGATTCACGAATACACGATTATATGGAGGAAAACTCAAATAACTTTATTAATAGTAGAAGAGAGGATTACAACCCAGCTATCTAATCCAACATCATCCTCCCAACATCAAAGCCCTCTTCACCTCATGAAAAGCAAGGTCACCCAACAATACAATGTTCCACCTCAAAGAGAAACCAACAAGACTTCCTTACAAATTACAAAATTCCAACCTTTAGATCTCTCAGATGAGGGATCCATTTATAGATGTCTTGCAAGGTTGTGAGTTAGCTCTGGGTTTTTGATTAGTGTCATTCCACTGATAGTTCTTGGTACCACTTGGAGATTTATTTGATCTCTTACTCATCCGTGGGCGAATTCAGAGAGGCAAGTGTCATATGAGAAGTTTCTAGAAGATTCCCTGGGTTTCCACTTAGCAAACTGTCTCTACCATTTGTCTATTCTCGCTCATCACACCCCACAGAAGGCTCTTTCAGTATGCATCACACCTGGCTAGTGTAGCAGCCAATATGCATCGCACCTTGACCATGGAGCAGTCAGTATGGTCCAGTTTTGGCCAGTTCTGAGTGGTTTTTCAAGTGGAACTTTTGGGAAATGATGTAATCAGTTGACCATGATCCTTTAGGGTATGAAACAACACTTTTAGGGGTCAAAGATCCCTTGGTTTATCGACATATGTGATTGGGGTTGAAGTGCCCAAATATGTCTATAACAGGGGGGTTTGAAATGGGCAGTATTCCAAACCACGCCTTCCCCTACGTGGCAACTCCACACCATTTCGTACCCCCCATGAGTGAAACCACAAGCCACTCAATCCCCCCAAAAAGATAATTCCTTATTCCCGATACCTCTTACCTGACCGTTGCGCTTCCACCATTCCTCTACTGCCACCTCATCCGTCTGTTAAACCACATAAAATCATATTAATTCCCTGCACAATCAACCCATTAAGCATTTAATTTGCTTAGCTGTTAATTCAATGGACTTGCGCCACCAATGAAAAACCAAAATTCGTATATAAAAATCCTTCCTATTTGTTTACAAGTTACAAAATTCATGTTCTATCACTGCCATTTATTTGATTACAGGTTGCTCGCCAGATCCCGACATTGCCAACTGCCAACAACACTATCTGTCTGATCATTTCCAAATTATTCCTTCTGTTCCTGGTCCCAGAACCTTCTGTCTATCTATGAATTGTCTCCTCCCAATCAAATTTTCACTCTCAGCCATAATCAACATGCCTCCAAAGGACAAAGGACCAGAGGAAATTTTCAATCCTTTGATCTATCCTCTTGTAGATCTTCACCATGTCCCTATGGCTAACAGAGACTACAAAATTCACGAGACACTCTGTGAGCTTGACCTCTTCGAGATGTACTGCTGGCTCGAAGATAAATATATTGACAAATTAGATGATATCCAACTATGGGAGTCAAACCTACCCCACTACATCTTTCCTCACACCCACAACACTCCTGATTTCATTAGAAAATGTCATGCCTCATATTTGCCAAGCCAAAGGGCCATAGTCAACCCCACTGGACAAATTTTATTCACCATAACCCCTCAGGCTATTGATAAAATGATGCAAGCCCCCACAGTAAACAATGCTACCCCATTTTCTTATGAAGCTCTGGTTGAAATATACCAGAAATTAGACTTTGCTAAGAGAGCCCAAACTCTTGAATTATTCTTGACACAAGATGCTGCATTACCAAAGAAAAATCCACCTTATCCCTCCTGCATATTCCCTAAGAGAGCCAAGCAGATTATCACTGTCATTTCCTACCTCCTTGGCTAGTACTCTGATCAATGGGTAGATGAGGCCATTATAGGATTTTTATCCATCTTCTCTACTGATGCCAAGCCCTCAATTGTGTTTAATTTAAGCCATTTTCTTGCAGATTCCATTCATCAGCGACTGGTTAAGTTTCCAACAGAGGAGGTATTCAAATATTCTTCTGTCTTAGTCTACATGTTCCTATACTTTCAGGGGGACAACATGAACTTGTCTTTGCAAAACTTGGATGAGAAGGGAAACCAACAGTCGGTTATTTTCTGGACTACTCTGGTTATGAAAGAGAAGAAAGAATATTCTTATAAATAGTTTACTAAGATGTTTGTTCACCCAACCATAGGCCTCCTAAGTAGCAAAAAATAACCAAGGATTAGTGAAGAAATCAAAAAGGTCTTGCAGCTGTTAGAACAAGTGCAAACTGGAGACTGGTACTTGTATGAAAATTACATAGAAGTAAGGATTTTTGGATGTGAGCTCCCACCTTATAAGCTGCCAAAATTCCTCCCAATGAGGATTTTTTCCTTAGAATACATTAGGTAGATTATCAACATGGATGAAGTCCATTTTGTTGCTTCCAAGAAAAAGTATCAGTTTATTATAAAAACGCAGGTTGGCCCATTCATTTGCAACAACAGGGTAGCAGGGGAAGAGGTAGAATTTTTTTTTTTTTTTTTTTTTTTATTTATTTATTTATTTTTTTTAATTTTTTAATTTTTTTTTTTTTTTATATAAAAAGGAAATGCAGTTTAATCTCAGTTTTACCTGGTCTTATGATCCATTAGGGATAATTTCTAGATTAAGGGTAGAAACAAAGTTTACTCCTTACTTTCACACACCCTGGCCAGAAATAGAAAAGTATAAGAATGAACTAGAGTGGGTAGAGAACACATTATAGGAGGCAGAAGAATAGTATGTCTCCTCATCAACAGTGCAGACTCCTACAATGAAAGAGAAGACATCCAAAAGGAGTAGAGAGGAAGAGTCCCCTTTAGGGACTGATATCTTTAGTGAGGGATTTAAAATCATGTACAGAAAGAAGGCTAAGCTTAGTTCCAGACTAAGCCTTAGCAAAGATTTAGAGCAATAGACTCTTATCACCACTAATGAGCCTCTTGTATCTTCATTAGTGGGTGATCAGTCTACACAGTCTCCTACCACCTCCACAACCTCACAAGAGTAGCAACAGATTATGCACACAGGTACATCTACTTCAAGAGAGCCAGAGAAGAGCATCATGGATATCTTCAAGGAAATAAAAGTAAAAAATGAAGCCTTTAAGATTAGCACTTACAACTAGTTTTGGAAGCAGACTTCTAGTGCCCAAAGCAGGCTACTGTGAGTCTTTGAATTAGAGAAAGGGAAAATGCAGATGGAATTTCTTCAAGCACAAGTTCGTCAGCCCAAGGGAACATCAGACTACAAAAATACATCTTTTGAGTTTGATGTCAAGGATATAAATCACATTGACCAAATGGAGATGCATAAGCAAATGGGGGAAATGATTTTCTCTACTGTCACTAACACTACCATGACTTTGTCCAAATTACAGGTTACACTAGCAAATGTCCAGTCACAACTAAATATGGAGAAAGTTGTTGCTCTTGCCAAATATACCAAGATTAAAACATTGGAAGATTTGGTAATCAAACTGGGTTATGGTCCTGCAAACATCAATGCTGCAGAGGAGCTGATAAAAAAGAAGGACTTGGATATAGCAGCATTGAGGAAGCAGTTAAAACTGCTGGCTACTGAAGATCCTCTAGCTAAGGATATTGTAGAAACAAAGACTCAAAAGGCAGATATGATGAAACTCATCATGGAGCAGATTGCACATCTTAAGTAGATGGAGACAAAGATGGAGAAATTGATCAAGGAAAAAGAGAAGGCTGCTAAATAGACTGCTCCTTTATAATTTCTTCCTATCACAGTCATTCCGACTACCATATCTGCTACGACCAGCACAGGAGATCCTGCAGACTAGTTGGCTAATGCAGTCCAAAATATGTCCCTACAGATTGAATAGATTAAGAAACTGCATGATCAAGTAAAACTACTAGAGGATCATCAAAAGAAATCAGAGATTTTTCATGTAGCAGAGCTTCAAGGAGCTCAACATCAAATAGAAGCATGGAAGAAGTCAGCTACTGAGTCTTCCATTGGCTAAACTCTTGGTAATGTCAAGGAAATTATCTGGAACAACATCATAGAGGAGATTGATGAAATTTGGCCATGTATCCAGATTATTTTTTAGTAGAAGGAGTTAATGGAAAAGGAAAACTAGACAATTGCCAATATAAATTCTCAACTGGGAGAGATGCCTGCTACAACCAACAACATTATAAGGTTTCTTAATTCTAAAAACAGGTATGAATTGGATGATCTAGGGGTGGATGACAAGACTGAGACCATTCTGGAGGTGAAGAAAGTTCTGACCAAAAAGAACTTAGTAGTGCAGTTGACAGAGAAGTGTCACACTCTTGAAGTGGCAGTCAATAGATTTTTCACAAGGATTGATGCATTAAACAAATAGGGCCTTCCTTCACTGTTTGTCATCAATGATAAGTTAATGACTAGGGAGAACTACTTGAAGAAGCCACAAGATATTTCCAAGGACACAACCAAGTACTCCAACATCCAAGTTTCCATGACAAGGAGGGTGTTCTATGAGGCCATCAACAACATATGTTTTATTTAGAATGAGATAAAACATATTTTTACTATAAAACCCACTTTTTCCAAGTATATTGAGGTAGATGCGATCTACCGTAGAGTAACTAACATATCAATTCCATATGAAGAATAGTGGGAAAAGTTGTGTGAATATCAGGATTAGAGGACATATTAGTTTTGCCAACACAACACCAGAATAGTGGCCACTCAGCAACAACTTTCCATCAAAACAGGGCCATATGTGCAGATTCATTCTTTTTTATCGAATTCCTTCCCTTTTTGTTAGTTTTAAGAAATAATAGCATGCCTTGTCACTCAGGCATTTATTGTAATATTTTGTATTTTTGTTTAAATACTTCATTCTGTCAAAGTATTCAGGGTTGCACCCTTGAACCAGTTAGCAAACAGATTTGTACTAAGTTGGAGAATTTTTGATATAATAAAATATTCTAGATTTAATTCATATGGCTTGTCTCTCAGTGAGTTCTTTTCATTGTGTTTTTCATTATGTATTCCTCATATAATTTATTTCTTTTACAGTCATCTGATTGAAAATTTAATTGAATCTCAGTTTCATTTTGAATCCTCTGTGAAGTTGTAGTTTAATAAAGAGATTAATTTACATGACTATCTTTTATTGTGAATTCCTCTTTGAACTTGAATTACACTAGATTTATGAATTTTCTTAATTTCTGCTTATAATGGTCAAATACTCTGTCTGAATATTAAATCATTTATACTTCTTCATATTCTACTTATCCATCTCACTTAAAATCAAAATAACCATATGTATTTAAAGAACAACCTTTTGTTTTAATGAAAAACTGTCTAAGTTTAAAGCACTTGTTTAAAAGCAGTTCACTAGTCATCCAACCATTAAAATCAAACAAAACATTTTAGATGATTTTTTGTAGCCCATTGACCTTAGGTTATCTTAAAGGAAAACATCTTTCTCACTGGTTTAATATATTTTCTACAAATTTTACACAATAGGGTAGCAATGTAGCAACATATAACTCTTCCACTCTAATCATTAGACCACATTACAAGGCGTTGTTCTTGTGTTGGTTGGTTTGAGTCATTCAAAGGAAGCCTCTCATAGCCATTTTGGTAGGAGTTGGGCTTAAAGAGTAGGGATTTAGGACAAGGAAATAGTAGGCCCTTATTTTGTTTCTGCCAGTTTAGTAGGTTGCAAAGAATGTTCAACAAATACACTAATCGAAGCAACAACAAATTACACTTTGTGGATTAGGTCTTTTATCATTTATCATTATTGTGCATTAGGGATAAAACCCTTTCCTTGAAAAAAATGAGGGTTATGTTTCCTGACATGTTGCAAATATGTTATTTTTGAACATATTACTCTCACATGAAAACTCAATGAAGGTAGAAATCCCTTGTTCATTGTAGATTTTTGACAGTTTTTTTGTGTGTAGAGGTGAGCACATGCAACATCTTTAAGGCACTTCGAAGGTTCACATTGATAACTCCACATTTTGGTATATGGTATGAGGTACAACCATTATTCATTGTAGATTTTTATTTTCATGCTTGAATTGAAGATAAAATTGAAGAATAGTGGAATGGAATCCATTGTTGGCGAATTGGTATGCTCTAATGGATTTCCCAAGTGTCCTAGGGTGTTCTAACAAGCTACCATAGGTAGATTCATAGTCTATTCCAAATATTAATGGGTATCATGATACAGGTGGATATTGATGGCCACCCACCTATTCCACTGACTCACAACACAATTTTCCTATTTTGACAATTTTCTATTTTTGGTTGTTTTTAGGTCCTGAACTTTTGGAGCCATTTTGAGGCACTATACGATGTTTTTTCAGGAAATGGGTTGACATACTCCTTTGATAGACCTTTCCAACAAGCCAACATGTGCGCCAAATAGATATCGTATGCCAAAGTTATGGCCTTGGGAAGTTGAGATTCTAACATACCCCATTAGGGCCCAGAAGCATTTGGAACTTCACCTCCTAGGGTTAGGTTTTTGGATGTTTAGGATTTCTCATTACTTATTCATGATAAAAAGACATTTGATCTTCATTGTAACATATTTCAAAAAGGCATGTAGCTGTCACATCTCTTCTTAGAGATAAAATACCACCGTTCGAGCTAGTTTTGTAGAAATTTTGAATAATAAACACTTATTCACAGAGATTATCCTGATTATACACTATTTCGGAATACATGCACAATACATAATCTCCTCTACGTTGATCATCAATTTAGCAACATTAAAAACAATGAAACATCAATCGCATGCACACATTAACACAGTATGTAACCCGGGGAAAGCTTACAGCGGAAAACCCCACATTATCTGTATATTAATGATTGAGAACATGTAACAATACATAGTACAATACTCTTCGCAAGTACTTAGTACTATCTCCACCTGTTACACACAAAACTAGCTCAGATCCGAACAAGTCACAGGTTCAAATCTCCTCCGCTGCTTTGCCTGCCTCTATTGCACAATACCTGGTGAAAATCACGTGAGAAAAGGCTATAATTCCTTGGTATTGGCCCACACTGCGCAGTCCTCATTGGCATAAATCAATCCCATTGATTGTGAAAGATCTCATGCACAACTATAGTCACAACTGATAGCAATCTCAACCTCTAACACCTGTCTCCACTGAACTGTACATGCACTGACATGCAACTGAGTTAAATGATGTATTCTTTAGTTGCTTTATGAGTTAATAATTAGTGAATTAATTAATATTTAATTCACACAACTCATCACTAGTCTATTTGCAGTTAGACTAAATACAACTAGTTTAACCAAGTCAAACTGAACACAACTCCATCAACTCCACATCCAACTCCACCAAACTCAACTGCTTGAGTTCTAACTGAAGTCCTGCATGCAATAGCTCAACTGACCCACAAAGAAAAGCGTATTTCCTTTTGACAGCTGCATGTGCCACATCTGTAGCTCAAACTGAAGTGCTCCAAGAGGATAAGATAATGTTTATAGTCAAAATATTATTATGAGACAATAATATTCGACTGTTCTATTTTTAGCCTGGCAGTCTAAAAAATAGACTCTGATCACTCCATTGTGATCCAAAAATAGAAGTCCATCTAGTTTTCCCAACATGACCAATCATCCATAAACATCATCCTGCAACTCATAGACCATGATCCATATGTCTAAAAATAGACTTTGCGCCAAAAATAGCCTGCGGGCCCACTTAGTGAAGGCGACTTCTTTCCACTAAGCTCCATCATCTTGTTGCATTCTCAACACTCCCTCTCAACAAGATATGGATTATCAACAACCCCTATCTTGCCTCGGTGGTATTCGAATTTTCTCCTGGTGAGTGCCTTCGTCAAGATATTAGCATCTTGATCCTCTGTTGGAATGTATGAAAGTAACATGATTCTCCGCTGCACACAATCTTTGATATGATGGTACCTGATGTCAATGTGCTTAGATCTATCATGAAATACAGGATTAGCTGAGAGTTTAATACAACTCTGGTTATCACAGTAAATCACAGTAGGCTCCAAGTAAGAACCAAACAAACCGACCAGGATCTTCCTCATCCACATAGCCTCGCATGCAGCCAAACTTGCTGCCATATACTTGGCCTCTGCTGAACTGATTGCCACGGATCTCTGCTTCCTGCTGTACCAAGAAACTGCTGTCGACCCGATACTGAAGACCCCTCCTGATGTGCTATTTCTGTCCGTTGGGCTCCCTGCCCAATCTGCATCCGTGAAGCCACATAGCTTCACCTCATCCTCCTGTCTATACCACAATCCATATCCCGATGTGCCTCTCAAATAACGCAATACATGCTTGCCTGCCTTCTAGAAGAGCTTGGTTGGCTTAACCATAGCTTGTGAAAGCTGGTTAATAGCATAGCATATATCGGGTCGTGTATTGACCATATACATAAGCGACCCCACCAACTATCGATAAACAGTGGCATCCACTTCTTCTGCTGATGTGGCATCCTCCTTCCTCCAACCTCCAGGAAGAGGAGTATCAACAGGCTTGCAGCCATGCATGTTGAACTTCTCCAGTATCTCCCAAGCATACTTACCCTGAGAAACAAATAGTGCATCATTGCGCTGCCAAATTTCCAATCCCAGGAAATAATGAAGGAGGCCCAAGTCCTTCATCTCAAACTCCTTAGTAAGATCATCCTTGCATGAAAGTATCAATAGCTCATCAGCCGTTAGAATCAAATCATCTACATAAAGTACAATGATAAGCAACTTACCCTCCACCACAATCTGGTATAGGTTAGGATCCGCCTCGCTCTTGGAGAATCCAAGTCCGGTGAAATAGCTGTCTATCTGTGTGTACCAAGCATGTGGTGCTTGTTTCAACCCATACAGTGCTCTCTTGAGCCTGCACACATGTGACTCGCTGCTGAAGATCTCAAAACCTTCGGGCTGTTCTATGTACACCTCCTCCTCAATGACTCCGTTGAGGAACACAGTCTTCACATCCATCTGATGAATGTGCCATCCCATCTGTGCTGAGAGACCAAGAATCGTCCGTATGGAAGAATACCTTGCGACATGTGCAAAGGTCTCCTCATAATCGACTCCCTCTATCTATGAAAAGCCTCGGGCAACAAATCTTGCCTTGTACTTCTCCACACTCCCATCAGCTGCCTGCTTAACTTTGTAGATCCATCTCGAACCCACCACTGATTTCCCTTCCGGTCTAGGAACAATCTCCCATGCACTGTTTCTGACAATCGAATCATACTCTTCCACCACGACGTCTACCCATGCGGGATCCTCCACAGCTTCCTCGAAAGAGGATGGCTCAGTCACAACACATTTGCTCACAAGAGCCATGTATCCAGTGTACCGATTAGGTGACTGTCTCTGCCTGCGTTGGGCTATAGGTGGTCCTACAACTTTCTCTGCATCTTGAGCCAGTCACTCAGCTTCTGTCAAGCGCTTTCGCCCTCTGATGGTTGGCGCTGCATGAGTGGTCTCTTCCACTCCATGAACTTCGTCCTGTGGTTGATCCACGTCCTGAAGCTCATCTTTAGGAACTAATAGCTCCTCATCTGCATGCAAGTGTGGCTCCCTCTCAAGCGAACACTTCATGGCTTTCTCCTCCTGAAATTTTATATCCCGTCACACAACAGTCTTGCCACTGTCTGGAAAATACACAGGATAGTTGTGGGGCGTATCAGTGTGCCCCACAAATATCCCAACCTCTGCGGTTGGCTCCAACTTCTTCCTGGCATCCTTCGTCACATCCATGTAAACGTTAGCACCAAAAAATCCTCAAATGAGAAAGATCAGGCTTCTTACCAAAATAAGCTTCCTCGGGTGTACTCATGCCAAGTATCCTGTGAGGACAACGGTTCTGCACATAAACTGTTGTATTGCATGCTTCCACCCACAAGTGAAGGGGTAGGCTCTGATCATGCAACATCGCCCGTGCAGCACCCACGATTGTTTTGTTCTTCCGCTCAGCAACCCCGTTCTGCTGTGGGTTATGGGGAGCTATGAGCTCTCTTCGAATCCCTTCTGCACTGCAGAAATCCTTGAACTCGCCAGAGATGTATTCACCACCATTATCGCTCCTAAGAGCCTTCACCTTCTTCCCCGACTCCTTCTCGACCAGTGCTTTGAACTCACAGAACTTTGAGTATGTCTCGTCCTTCTTCTGCATGAATAAGATCCAACACTTACGAGAGAAATCGTCAACAAAAATCACATAATACCTGTGTTTTGTTGTCGAAGCAACTGAGAAAGGTCCACACACGTCTGTGTGAATTCTCTCAAGGATCGTCGTGGCATGACTATCCTTCTCGTGAAAGGTGGCTTTCACAAACTTTCCCAAAGTACACCCCTTGCACTGATTTGACTGCGTAAGAGTGCCTTTAGGAAGCCTTGTAGTGATTTGCTGCAGTATCTTCAAGGCTCCATGGTGAAGGTGACCCAATCTCCTGTGCCACAACTCGCCATCATCGCGGCTCATCAATCCTTCTAACTTGCATGCCATTGCTGCGCAACCATCTACTTGCAACTGATAAAGGTTCCTCACTCGAACCCCTATCTTCCGGGTTTCTCCAGTTGTCTTACTGTGCAGGAAAGCCTTTCCCTGGCTGAAAACAACATCATATCCCTTGTCTTCTAACATCGCCACAGAGATAAGATTCTTCTTCAATCCTGGAACATGCAACACTTCCTTCAATACGAAGGGTTTACCAGATTCCCTCTCAAAGGAAATGGCACAGATACCGGTCGCACTGTATCTACCATCATCGCCCATCTCGATGTGCACTCCAAGATCTTTCTCCTCTAGATCAGAAAAAAAATCTCGATCTCCTGTCATGTGAAAAGACGCACCACTGTCCAAGAACCACACCGATCCCATCACACTTGAAACCAAGCATGCGATCAATGAAAAATCAAGCTCAAACTGTGAGGCTAGAGCCTCTCCTGCTGCAGATCCAGCAGCTTGCTTGTTCTTCTTCTTCTGCGGACAATTAGTGGCATAGTGTCCATGCTGGTGACAGTGAAAGCACTTCACCTTGGACATATCCTGCTTCTTGCCTTTTGCACCAGACTGAGAAGCTTTCTTGTTCTTCCCCTTCTTTGCTTTGGCAGCCAAAGCGCAATTTTCTTCATCAGTTCCCTTTGATGAAGATCCGTCCCTGGTATTCCGCCTGATCTCCTCCTGCACAAGATCTGACCAAAGTCTCTCCCATCCTGGCAATTTCTCCCGACCATTGACAGAGTCCTGATAGGAATGCCAACTCTTCGGAAGACCAAGGAGAGCCAAGCTCACCAAGTCCTCATCATCGACAGTCACCCCCACACTTCCCAGCTCATCTCTGCACTGAGTGAACTTCGTGAGATACTTGGGCATACTGTCTCCCTTCTCACATTTGATGTTTCTGAGTTTATCCTTGAGTGCCAGCTTCCTCTGATCGCTCTTTCTTTGGAATATATCTGTCAACGCTTTCCACATCAAGTATGGAGAAGCATTTCCATGCAGGCTGGACACAATGTGATCCTTCATGCCCTCCAACATAATCCTTCGACACTTTGCTGTCTTCTTTTGCCAAGCATCAACCTGCGCAGTATCAGTAGGCTTTGGGACCTTAGCCTCTATGAACTCCTTCAGCCCATTATCATCTAACACCGCCTCCATCCTGTCCTTCCATGCAATATAGTTCGAGCTGCCCTCAAGAGCATACTCCAATCGCAATCCATTGAAAGACATTGCCACGTTGATACCAAGAAAACACTGCTGCAAATTCGAATTCCACCAACTCCAAACTCAATCGCCTCTAATCTAGAATTCGTGAGAACAAAGTATTTCTCGTACAGAGATTGACTGTATGGGCTTTTACCGGATATCTCACCTTCCAAAAGAAGGATGAATACAGAGGCTACCTAGCCCGATTACAGACTCTGCCTGAAGAAATAGAATGTAAACACTTTCTGAATAATAGATCTGATGATCAATAGCTCCGATACCATGTAGAAATTTTGAATAATAAACACTTATTCACAGAGATTATCCTAATTATACACTATTGCAGAATACATGCACAATACATAATCTCCTCTACGTTGATCATCAATTTAGCAGCATTAAAAACAATGAAACATCAATCGCATGCACACATTAACACAGTATGTAACCCGAGGAAAGCTTACAGCTGAAAACCCCACACTATCTGTATATTAATGATTGAGAACATGTAACAATACATAGTACAATACTCCTCACAAGTACTCAGTACTATCTCCACCTGTTACACACAAAACTAGCTCAGATCCGAACAAGTCACAGGTTCAAATATCCTCCGCTACTTTGCCTGCCTCTATTGCACAATACCTGGTGAAAATCACGTGAGAAAAGGCTATAATTCCTTGGTATTGGCCCACACTACGCAGTCCTCATTGGCATAACTCAATCCTATTGATTGTGCAAGATCTCATGCACAACTATAGTCACAACTGATAGCAATCTCAACCTCTAACACCTGTCTCCACTGAACTGTACATGCACTGACATGCAACTGAGTTAACTGATGTATTCTTTAGTTGCTTTATGAGTTAATAATTAGTGAATTAATTAATATTTAATTCACACAACTCATCACTAGTCTATTTGTAGTTAGACTAAATACAACTAGTTTAACCAAGTCAAACTGAACACAACTCCATCAACTCCACATCCAACTCCACCAAACTCAACTGCTTGAGTTCTAACTGAAGTCCTGCATGCAATAGCTCAACTGACCCACAAAGAAAAGTGTATTTCCTTCTGACAGCTGCATGCGCCACATCTGTAGCTCAAACTGGAGTGCTCCAAGAGGATAAGATAATGTTTATAGTCCAAATATTATTATGAGACAATAATATTCGATTGTTTTATTTTTAGCCCGACAGTCTAAAAAATAGACTCTGATCACTCCGCTGTGATCCAAAAATAGAAGTCCATCTATTTTTCCCAACATGACCAATCATCCATAAACAACATCCTGCAACTCATAGACCATGTTCCATATGTCTAAAAATAGACATAGTCTAAAAATAGACTTTGCGCCAAAAATAGCCTGCGGGCCCACTTAGTGAAGGCGAATTCTTTCCACTAAGCTCCATCATCTTGTTGCATTCTCAACAAGTTTGCTTTCATTCCGCATGAATATAGTTTTGACATTTTCCATTTATTAATTGAAGTCAAGTTTCACTGTATCTCTGTGTTTTGGTTTTAATTCTATATTTCATTATGTATTAGATCAGTCTTCTCTTTCTATGATTTTTTTTGCATGTCCCCAACAAGGTTGGGCTATAAAGACTTGGGACTGTAACTGCTTGAGCCCTTGTAAGACCATCCTTTGTAAACCCCAATGGCTTCCCATGGTGGAAGAAAAAAAAGACGAAGGAGTAGGAGATCTTATCAAACTATTGCTCGAAGAAGCCCTCTAGTGACAAAGGAATGACATATGGATAATTATTTCTAGATCCTTTGACGGATACCAATAGATGACACATCTTCATCTAGTGGTCACTTCGGGGATGTCGCCCCTTTTAAGGTACACGTTAATCTTTATATTTCTATATTTGAAGACCAGATAGATGCATATGTTCTAGAAAAATGATTATATTTAGTAGAAGGATATTTTTCGGTCCATAATTTTTCTGATAGAGAAAATATTACTTTTTCACTCCTTAAGGCCGCCCCCATGTCAAATACTGGTGGGAAACTCACTCTAAGAAAAGGGCCATGGAGGAATTCACACTATTTTTAGATGCACCCACTTGGAACTCTTTTAGGGATGTTGTTAAGGAATAATGCTACCTTGTTGGAAGCTACAAAGGCTAGTGCATGAGATGGACCACACTATGGTAGGAAAGGGACTAAGCAATGCCATAATTCATAAATATCGTTCATACCTTGCACACCAAGATGGGTATCAAGGACTCTGAGTGGCATCTGGTGCTCAAGTATCATGGTTGTCTGTACAAATACTGTTGAGAAATATAGGGGCAACTATATTAGGTGATTTCTCTTACTTTGATAACTACCTGTGCTGTATTTTAACTTAACTTGATTAACTTCTTCTTCCACTTTATTATTATTAGTGTTCTTATCATCAAATAGCTACCAAACTATGAAATACAATGAGACAAGAGGACACAAGATATAGGCTATAATCCAGGGCCAAAATCTCTCCTCTTGAGAGGAAAACTCACAAGAATTCTTCTCTTCTTATAGAAACTTCAAATGACGAACTCCAAGGCCTATGACCCTTGATAAAGACCCCTCCAAGACCAATTCAAACCTTTCTTTGATGAGCTTCTTTTACACAAAATCAACGCTAGTCAAACTTACTTCCCAACGGCTGCAACCTCTCCTTTTGACCACAATTTCAGACCTGCAATTTTACTACAACTTTGACCTCCCTCACTTGCAATTTTCGACCTTCTGCAATCACTGCAACTCCCAACAACGTCACACGTGTGAAAGATTCTAGGTGATTTTATTCTCCTTTTTCCTTTGCTCAAGGTGATTTTTTCTTAGATTTTTGGACTATCAACTTGATCTTTAACAAACAAAACTTGACTTCTTTTAGGGTGACTGCAATTCGGTTCCTATTTCTGAAAAGTTGATGCCCTAATTTCACATGTGTGAGGAGATGGTAGCCCAAAAATAGTCTTCTCAAACCTTCACTTCTTCTTCCTTTAGTCCTCCTTATTTTCGTTGGCTATTTTTCTTCTTCTCTTGTGCTTCAACAAACTTCTTGTGAGTTGTGTGAATGATCTCAAAGGTGGTTGACTTCCATCTTATATATAGGCTTCTAGGAAGCCTTAATAGGCTAACCTGTCATTTCTAGGAGGCCGACTTCACTGCTTGATAGGCTGACTTGTTGACTGCTTGTTGACAAGGTCTTGGAGGGTCTTTATGACACTTTTGACTATACAAAAAATTGCTTTGACTTGATACAATAAGCCCAAAAGGGTATTCCATACATGACAATGACTCAATTAACTTGTTGACTCAATGACAAGCCCTAGAAGCACTCAATGGGTGCTGACCCATAAATAAAATAACCTTGAGCATGAAACCCATGCTACAAAATAATAATGATAAAATTTCTTTTTCTATTTTCATCAAATACATAAAATCATGATTACATTAGACATTATGAAGACCGAACCTAGTTACACTTTTCAACAAATACATTAAGAGAGAAATGGAGTTCGTATACATCTCCTTGTTTGGCATATCATATCGATATGTTGTCAAAGTCGAGAAAAAATTGAAACAAAAGAAGTGAGGCTTTGGATATATGGATCCTTCATAGAAAAAGAAGGGAAAAGGAATCCCCAAACCACATAAAAAAGGATAGAGCCAAGGTGGACCACCCCAAGACAACCCATCAAACTCACAAACAAAGAATAGTTATGGGAAGACGAAGAAAGACATGGAAAAGTGGTGCAAGTTCCATAAGAGCCCCACTCATAACACAAATGAATGTAGCATAAAATAGTGACTAGTGGCCAAGCTAAAAGCTTCAAAGTCAGACATAGGTCCAACTTTCAACTAGACCTAGACAAGCGGAAACAAACCATTGATCGAAACCTAGTACCACTCTTGCCACCACGAAGGTCTAGCAAATTGAGCTTGAATATTCAGAGGAAGGTGAGAATCTATTTCACTCACAAATTTAGGTGAAGGGTGCTCCATTGCATTTCATTGTCGATAGAGGGAGTCAAAAGAACCTCATCTCAACAAAGGATGCCAAGTGGTTGGGCTTTCTGACAACACTACACCTGCAACCATACATCAGGTGGCTCCACCAAGGGCGATATCTTCACTTCAACCAAAATTATAACTTGCCCTAAAACATTGAGCCTTTCATGGATGAGGTATTGTGTGATGTTGTTCCCCTTGAAGTTTGTGATGTTTAGTTAGGCCAACCATACCTATGGAAGTATGATGTTATGTATGAGTCTATACCTCATGTTAATTTGGTAGCTCAGGGATAAATTCCCACCTTTGGAAAACCTTCCTCATTAAGAAAGACCCCTCCTAGCCCTTGGAAGAATTTAATTTGGTCAAGGATTTTTTTTGAAGTGAAACCCAAAAGTACACAAACGTACAAGTCGGTCTCGACAAGCTAATTCGACCACCTAAGAAGCATATAAATACATCATTTGTCACATCACTTTGGAGGATCACATCACACATATTCTATTAATCTATTTGTTTATAGAAGTTTGAAATTGCAGGTCTATCTTCATACGTGCAAAGGAGAGAGAAGATTTCTATCCGAATTCTACTTCTGTTTTAGACTTTGTCCAACATTGAATTTTTGGAGATTGGGCTTGGTTTGAGTCATTTTGACTTGGAAATTTGGATCTGTTTTGGAGGCTGAATTATTTAGCCAGGAGGAAAATTTTTTCTAGGCACTTATACCCACATTTACCACATGACTGCAACTAGGGTTTCAATAAGGTTGACTTTGACTTTGACCAAATTTGGAGGCATCTTTTGGGCATTGTTTTGACTTGACTTTGATCAACAAAGGAGGCCACAGTTTTTTACTATTAACCGAACTCTTTTGGAGGTTGTTTGACCATTGACTTGAGGTCTGGTTAGGGCATCTTTAACTGTTGTTGACTTTGACAAAAATTGCATATTTGACTTGTTGACTAGATTTGACTTTTGGGTTCATCTCTTGGATATTAGTTAGTGAATTATTGTATAGTCAAAGTTTTTGACCTTTGACTCATTATTGTTGAATTAGAACATTGTATCTCTCTACTGAACATTTGATGACAATCTAATAGAAGAAGAACTTTGAAACAGTTTTCCCCCTTGTGGGGGTTTTCCCTAGTCTTTGACCAAATCTTGTGTCTCTTGTCATTGTTCTTCACTGTATTATATTGCATTTGAATTACTATTCTATCTACAATATCTCATCGTTATTGGAAGATTGAATTTATTTAAAAAATATTGTTAATTGAAGAAAATAATTAGGCTAAGTGATTGTAATAGCATATAACAGTGGAAAATTAACACCTCATAGTGTTATTATTGCTTTGGCCAAACAACTATACAAGATACTAGAGGTAGCCCCACCTATTTCCATTTCTTTGATCTCTGTTAAGAAATGCAGTAAGGCCATATCCCAAACTGGGAATTTTTCCTTTTTCCTGATTTGCTCTCAAAGTAAGGAGAAGAGCATGGCCACATCCATGGCCTCCACACAGGGATCCTTGACACAACAGAGGCAAGTGGATAACATCATGGAAGAGTACATAGACATATTCTCCTCACCCACTAGGGTACCTTTGCACTATTAGGTCAAGTATTCAATCAATCTGACCCTCAACGCACCTCTACCGAATGGGCCAATATATCATCGCTCTTTGTTGGAAAATGAGGAAACCAAGCAATAAATCCAAGCCGCTACAAAAAAGGAACATTTGACCAAGTTCCTCACCCCGTGGGAGCCCAATTGTACTTGTGCAAAACAAGGAGGAGACTTGGAGAATTTGCATTGATTATTAGAATTTGAAGAAAATTAGAGTTAGGAACAAATACTCAATTCCTTAGATTGATGACCTTCTTGACCAACTCAAGGGGGGAAATTACTTTATGAAGATTGATTTGAGGTCCTTCTCTCACCAAGCTCCAATATAACCAATTGATGTGTGGAAGACTACTTTCAAGCCCCAGGAGGGTCTTTTTGAATGGTTGGTCATGCCCTTTGGTTTCACGAATGCCCCAACAACTTTAATGAGATTGATGGATGACATCTTGTGGCCTTTCACCAACACTTTCGTTTTTGTATATCTGGATGTTATTATCATCTTTAGCTAGTGTTGGGAAAATCACTTGCAACATATTTGATTGGTCCTTCACACTCTGCACCAGCACAAGCTATGTGCTAACTTGGAAAAATGCTTCTTTGGCATGGACAAGGTCCAATATCTAGGATACATTATTGATGAACAATGTGTGCATGTGGATCTAGCTAAGATCCAAGTCATTCAGGATTGGCCTTCCTTGACGAATCTAATGGAGCTTTGCAACTTCTTGGGCCTTACCAATTTGTATTTAAGATTCATGTTGCGGTTCTCTTATATCGCTTGATCCTCAGGTCAAGTTACCAAGGGTGGAGCAAAAGCAGTTTTTTTTAGGTTCAAGTCACAACATTCGCTAAATTGAAACACCGCCTTTTCTCTGCACCAGTCCTCACCCTACCAGACTTGCAACAACCATTTGAGATTGAGACAGATGCTTCCGACTATGCAATTGGTGCAATCCTCATTCAACAAGGACATCTAGTGGTCTATCAGAGTGAGATACTCTGATATTGTACAAAGATACCCCACTTATGATAAGGAGATGTATTCCATCGTGTAGGCTTGCCAAAAATAGAAACACTATATTTTGTGGAAGGAGACGATCATCCACATGGATCATTGGTCTCTTCAATTTATGAAAACAAAAGAGAAGTTATAGAATGGTCGCCATCAGAAATGGTCCACATATATGCAACAATTCTATTTGAACATTATATATAAGAAGGATAACACCAATCACATCAAAAATTGTCTCAGTTAGCCCCTGGCTGTATCATTGACCATCATTCTCAACTCTTGTGGACACAATACCTCTAAAGGCCACAACTATATAATAGTGATTTAGAATTCGCTTCCACATACTAGATGTTGATGGCAGGAAAGCAAGTTCTAGACTTCCACCTCCAGGATGCACTGTTGTGCTACCTGGGACACCTTTGTGTTCCTTCAAGTGAGTGTACCAAGATTATATGGGAGGCTCATTATAGTTTGGTAACAGGGAACTTTGGCGTGGAGAATATAGTGGTAGTACTAAAAAAGTATTTTTATTCGCTGAAACTTCGGCAAGATGTTTGCAAGTATATCAAGTCTTGCACCGCTTGCACCATTGCCAAACCTACCATTAAGAAGAAAGGTCCGAACACCCTTCAAACTACTCCTAATTGGCCTTGGGAATCCATCTTGATGGACTATATGTCTCGCCCAAGGTTACTTGGGAGCGGGAGTAGGAGTTACATTTTCATAATCTCCTGGTTCAAGAGTGAATTTTTATAATATATATATATATTTTATATTTTGATGCATATATGTCAACAAAAGCATGTAGAATGATGAATTAGATATAAAAAGCATAAAAACATAGATTGAACCATATAACATCAATCATCTATAAGTTATAATCTTCATCAACCACGTCCACAAGTTAGTAACATACAACATATTGAGTCTCATGATTCATCAATCTTAACGTTTCAAACTTTCAAAATTCAAAATATAACATTTATCATCATTGATCACCAAAGTTGTACTTGTAAGCTAAGTGTAATCATTACAACAAAGAATATCTAACATGAAATGAAATATTGTAAAATGATATGAAATGGAACAACTTTTAACTTTCATGAAGCATGATATTCATAATTAATTTCCAATGAGTTATAATTGCCAACTTCAAACTTCAAACTTAAATATTCATATATTGTTTACAAAAAATATCATAATAAATATGAAAGAGTCAACAATTATATAAACTACTAGAACTAGAAAAGACAAGTAAATCTATTATCTATTGCTAATGCTTGGGCCTCTTGCCACCACGAGAAATGTCTAATTTTTGAGTCTTGTTCGAAAATTAGGATCTTTGCCATTAATATCACCCTCTAAGCATTAACATAAGATAGAGAAAACATAGCATGTCAAGTCAAGATTTTGTTTGAGTGATGGGTACATTTTTAGCAGGGTCATGATAGAGGAGTTTGACAACCAATGTCACTAACATTAAGGTACATAGAGGGATTGGTGCTATTTATTAAATACAAGTTCCATACCCTAATACATGACAAAATCCAAAAAAACATTGCAATCCCCCCAATCCTGAAATCCTGAAAAACTGATAAGTCTGCTGGATTTTGAATGAGATCTAAAATTCTACTTTCTCCATATGAAACCCAATGACATTCTCCTTAATTATCATTTTCATCCTTTTACTTTAAGAATTTAACATTACCATGAATCGCATATCAATACAAGGGCCATAGGCTTGATCATTAGGTTGCCCCACTAAAAAATTATTTGTTTCTTTGAAAAAAAATTGCATGTGGAATGTTACTGCAAAACAAAAAATTGCAAAAAAGGCTAGGGAGAGAAAATTTCGCTCCCGAGGTTGCTCTTGAAGGGAGCACACTCCGAGTGCAGGTTTGAGGGGGCAAGACACTCCCCTGAAACCCTGGTCTAGCCTTCTTTCTACAAAGAATGGTAATGATTGCATGCTTGTCGTTGTTGATAGATTTTCTAAGATGGCCATCCCGACTGCCTGAAAAAAGAATATCACAATAGAAGCCACTACCAAGCTCTTCTTTAAATGCTTGTGAGTACATTTTGGGATTTTGCATACCATCACATTAGATTGGGATAACAGGTTCCTAAGTGCATTATAGTCAAGCCTCTAGTCATTGTTGGACACCAAACTCACTAAATCTACCGCCTTCCACCCCCAGACTAATGACTAGATAGAGGTCATTACTAGGATAATCGTGCACAATTTTTGCATGTACAATTCCAAGCATCCACACAAATGGGATGAGATTCTCCCCTATGTTTATCACAACTACAACAAAGCTCTCCATAACTCAACTAGCTATAGCCCCTTCTAGGTGGGCCTGAGATTTCAACCATTGGGTCCCATTAATGTCGCATTGCCCCTTACAGGTACATAGGCAAAATTTGAAAATGTTTAATGTGAAGCTGATGAAGCTACCAAGTTTATTTAATGAATATAACACATCCACCAATAGGTCCATGAGATCTTATAGAAAGCAAATACAAAGTATAAACAACACCATGATCAACACCGGTGCCACACATGATTCAAGTGGGAGACACGATTTGGTTGCATTTGCAGAAGGAACATATTGCAGGGGCCCATCGAAAGCTTTGGCCACTTCACTCTAGACCTTACACCATCACTAAGGATGTGGGTGACAACAATTTTGAGTTAAGTATCCCCCCTTTCCTTGGCCTGCACCTAGTGTTCAATATGGACCGGCTTCGGCCATACTTTCCACCATTGTTAGATACATTAGAAATCACAAAGCAACTGACACTGATAAAGCTTAACCCGAATTGCATTGAACAAACCACAATCGAATAAATCGTGGACACATAGATTAAGATCACTCGACAACAAAGGGTCTAGCTATATCAGCCTTCAGGTTGTCAAAGTAGGTCAGCTCCTGCACCAAGGCAAGTAACTCACTAGGGGCCAAGTTCAACAGAATTTCCCCAATCTCATGGAGGCACTCAAGGCAATTGAGATTGTTTATTCCTAAGAGGGGAGGATTGATCTAGGTGGATATTGGTGGCCACCGACCTATTCCACTAGCTCACAACACAATTTTCCTATTTTCGCAGTCTTCTATTTTTTGTAGTTTTTAGGTCTTCAATTTCTGGAGCCATTTTGAGGACCTAAATGGGGTCTTTTTGGGGAAATAGACTGACGAAAATTGTAGTAGGAAATTTCACTCCTCAGATAGACCTTTCTAACGGCTATCGTGTTCGCCAAACAGAGGTCGTATTTCAAAGTTATGACCCTGGGAAGTTGTTGCTACAACTTACCCCATTAGGGCCCACAAGCCTTTGGCGCTTCATCTCCTAGGGTTAGGTTTTAGGATATTTAGGATTTCTCTTCATGAGAAAAAGGCCTCAAAGCCTCATTGTAGACTATGTGTGAATTCGCTTATGTTACTTAATGCAATGGATCAAAAAGATTGTGAATAACATAAACAATTAAACCATTTAAAGACACATTCAAACACATCAACACAACATAATTTAATAAAGGAGTTCACCATATTTCCTGCCTACGTCTCCTGGTCCTTTTGCTTCCAGTGTTGACCTCTTTATTTTGTCTTCAAAAATGATGTTACAGGCATGAGCTCAAAAACAGAGTCTCAGATGAGAAAATGAACCTCACCACTACGTTTAGCTCGAAATTTCGAGTCAAACGAGTATAAACTTGACCATATTTGGCCACTATGACCTCCAAACCCCCTGGAAAGTCAAAAACCACCTTTGCCTGAGGAAAAACCACTTATTAGCGGCATAAAACCACTTCTGCGCTGTCAAAACCACCTTTTCCTGTCAAATCCGCCTTTGGGAATCTGCGCACTCCTCAGGGACTGAACCAACATTTGGTTTAATTAAAAAGTGGTTCGACTCTATTATCATGTCCGATCACTTGATATGTTGGTTAGTGGAATAGTGTGAAGACATTGGTATTTGTAATGGGAAGGTTGGCGGGTCGAAACCCCCGCCCGACACTTCCGCATTTTACATCGCATATAATATATATCATATATATGATATTGATATGGTATTAAAGTTTGGATATGGTTAATATATCACACGGTTTCGTTGCTTTGTTGTATGGTTTGGCTGGCTTATACGTGGTGTATGGTTACTACCACCCATGAATGTGGGATATATGCGATAACATTAATTCAAAGATCTGACGGTCGTGGGGTTGACCCCGACCATCCGGCCTTTTTCCGGCGAACCAATCCGTAAACAATAAATACAATATCGCTCATTCCGTTAATAAGATCCAAACTGTAGCCCGATCGGTGCATGCAATTCGGCAAAGTCATTGTTGTTCTGGGAGGTCAAGGGTTTGATCCTCCCTGACCCCCAAATTTTGGGATTTGCATAACAATATTGGACAAATCCAGGCTGCCACATGTCAGCACCGAATTGGTCCATATGCACCAATCATAAACTGCCATGTCACCCTCTTTGCTGACATCATCACAAGCATGTGGCGCATTCATGGAATGACACGTGTCCTGCTGATGTTAGCGTTGACCATTGACCAATTTGACTTTGACTTTATAACCTCTTTTGCCTTAGTTTACCTGAAATTTTGATTGGCCTTAACTTCTTCATCCGAACTTAGATTGTCACGCCATTTGCGCCATTGGAATCGTCTCGTCGAGAAACCTGCAATGAAATATTAAAAGTGGTTTGGGACGGCTTGTTAAACAAGTCCGTCGTTTGGCGTAATTGTCATCCATGTGTGGTGAAGGCTTTGGTCTGGAGGAAAAACTGGATCCATTTTGGATCATTGTAACACAATTGAAGAAGGTACATCGCTATCATATCTCTTCTCAGAGATAAGCTACCTCCGTTCAAGGTAGTTTGCTTTCATTCTGTGTGTATATAGTTTTAACATTTTCCATTTATTAATTGAAATCAAGTTTCATTGTATTTTTGCGTTGTTGATTTGCGGTAGCATCGAATGTTCTCTAGCCACAAAAATTGGTGGAGAGGCTAAGGCACATGAGATATCCAATACCCAGAAAGGGTTTGCACAGATTCTAAACATTTTGGGAGATATTAAAATAATTAATATTTGTAATGGAGTCTCTAAGTCTAAATTTAGGGAAAATAAAATATTAATGTGAATTAATATAAAACTGTGTTAGAATGGTCCAAAAGTCATGGATCAAGCCAGATCTAATCTTAGCCGTTGATTAGGGACTTAACCTTGGCCGTTGATTTGTCAACGAGAAAAGTATAAGAGGAGGCTTGAGGTCACTTGGAGAACACACCGAGTTGATCAAGGTTTCGACTTTCTGGGGTTGGGTTTGCTGAGGAAGGCAAGAGAGTGATCAGAGTTGCATGTGAGGGGTAGTGAATACAGAAGCAGAGAGATAGAGATAGCACCAGGAGGATCAGCGCAATAGTCGAGAGTGAGGGATGCAGAACCAGCTAGGGGTTCACGCAAAGCCAGCCAGAGCTCACGCAGAGGCAACCAAGAGCTGCGCAGTGCCTAAGAGGGCCAACGTGGGTAATGCAGAGGGCCAGAGCGCGGACACAGTGCCTCCAGAGACTGACGCAGGCTAAGCCAGAGTGATGCTGGGAAAACGTTGGGCCAGAAAGGGCTGACGCTGTCCCTAGAGGCCGACGTTGGGATTTCGTGGGGCAGATTGGAGCTGTGAAGCTCTTGGAGTGATTATCCAGGGTTTTCAGCTGGAACATATGTCTTCGACTGAGAGGTAATACTGCTGAGATTATTCTTTGTTGGGTGAGTCGGTTTTGGGCACCCAGATTGTATTCAGAAATTGCATAATAATAAAACCCTTAGATAGATGCACCAATTTTCTCGCATTGGGTTTTTCTGGGGACATTGGTCCAAAACCAACAGTGTCACTTGTGTGCTTGTTTTGTTTCCTTCAGTTGACGATCTGTAATGTGTTGAGCATGTACTTGTATTTATTTCCAGTATTTACATGGTAAATAACTTGTTAATTAATAGAACAAGTAGGTAGGAATAAATCAGTAAAGTACATGAAGAGTTTCTAATAGTTAGACTTAGAAACTTCAACATGGTATCAGAGCGTGGTTGCAGATCACATGAGCACTGAGGACATCAGCCGAGCAGAGCAACAACAACAGAATACAACTGTCCTGAGTGACAGACGTTGTTCCTAACATAGTAGCAACAATGAAGGGCATTAAGATTGAGCCAGGAAGAGGCCAGCGCAGAGACTGAGGAGGGCAGAAAAGGCTCATGTAGAGCCACGCACAGACCAGGAGGGTTGACATAGTTGGCTAGGGGAGAATTTCAGCTAGTGCTTGATTGCACAGAACCTAGGAGCTCTAACCTTCAGTTTGCTGGGGTTTAGGAGGCTGTGGGTAAGTTGCAAAGAGGAGCTAATGGGGTACTGTAGTCAGAACAATACATAACAGGGCAAGGCCAAGGAGGAGGGAGTTGCTACCGAGGATTTATAGACGAGAAATACAGATCAGTGGTGCAGCTGCACTAAGGATCGGAGTGGGGGCATCTCGACATTGGCAGAAGGATTTCCAGGAGGGAAATCGAGGCTCAGAGGGAGTCGCACCAAGAAATTCCAGGAGGGAAGTAGAGAAGCAGCGAGATGGCAGTGAACAGGGTAAGAGCCTAGGACAGACTAGACAAAGACTCAAACTTCATAGTCTGGAAGGTCAGAATCCTATCCGTTCTAGACAGGAATCATGTCAAGCACTTTGCCTTGAGGACGATAGCTATCCCAGTTGACCCAGCTGATAACAACAAGTACGAGGAGGAAATGGTGAGGGCTAAGAGAATCATTCTTGACTAGGTTAAAGACCATGTAGTACCACATATTGCCGAAAAGGACATGGCAAATGAGATGTGGGAGGCCCTAAAGAAATTGTACCAGCATACTTCTATGCAAACAAGGATGTTACTATAAAATCAACTATGGTCATACTAGATGCAGAAGGGAGAATAGATCGACATCTTCTTCGGTCGATTGAAGGAGATCGGGGATCAGTTGACTTCCATAGGGGCACATCGGATCAAGAATTGATGGCGAGAACAACCTTGAACAGAGTCTGAGAAGTCTCGGAGGTGTTTGTCCAGAGTATACTGGGCAGGGAAACCCTTCCAGATTGGGAGGAAATGTGGGCGGCTCTTTGCCAAGAAGAGATCAGAAGGTTGAGCAAGGCGGAAAGCAACGACAAGGGGATTAGAATCAAGAAGGAGGAGGAGGTGGATGTTGCCCTAGCATCTGAGGGAAAGCAGGAGAAATATAAGAAGAAGGACCTGTCCAAGGTCAAATGCTTCCACTGTGGGGAGCTGGGTCATTATGCGACCCAGTGTCCAAGGAAGAAGAGCAAGGGAGAAGCCTCCGAGACCAAGGCTATGCCAGTAAGGGCAGAGAAGGAAGTGGAGACAGATGATGACTATGCCATGAGTGCACAAACACCACTTGAGCGGAAGTGGGGAGACATCGAGCTGTAGTCAGACATACTACAGATAATGAGGAGCAATATCCTCGAGGTATCGAGCTTCTTGGATTAGACCTTGCTACGGGAGCCCCGAAGAGGAGTAGTAGTAGTAGCGAATGTTAGTAGAGACGGATGCAGATTTAGCGATAGAGAGAGCTACAATGCAAGATTCCCAGGACAACGTGAGGAAGCAGTGCGAGAAGCATGGGAGTGTTGCACCAGTGCAAGTTGGCATAGAGAGGTGTGCAACAGTGCGAGATGCATGGAGTTGTTGTAACAACGCAGAGGTCAGAGAGGGAGCACTTGTCAGCGATAGAGGGAGTTTCAGCATCAAGGGTGTCTCTAGCCTGACAGAGATGTCAGAGTTGGGAGATTAGTTACTTACTTCTCAGTAACTCGATTGCAGTGCAGTAGTCAGTAGTGACAATGCTATGGGAAGCACAATGTAGCATGATGAGAGGGGATGCAGTGCAGATGTAGCAGTGGCAATGGTAGGGCCATAAGCAGCAGCACAGATGCAGAGGGAGTTGCAGTATCGATGCAGCAGTGGAAATGACAGGGCCATGGGTAGCACTATAAGATGCAACACTGTAGATGATGGGCAGCATGCCTAGCATCAGCACAGAGATCGATGCCGGATGATCAGGGTGATACTCAGTGAGGAGTATTGCTAGAGCATAATCCTCGCTAAGAGTGAGTATTGATTTGGGGTAGCATCAGATGTGTTCTAGCCACGGATATTGGTGGAGAGGCTAAGGCACATGAGATATCCAATATCCAGAAAGGGTTTGGGCAGATTCTAAATAGTTTGGGAGATTTTAAAATAATTTATATTTTTAATGGAATCCCTAAGTCTAAACTTAGGGAAAATAAAATATTAATGTGAATTAATATAAAACTGTGTTAGAATGGTCCAAAAGTCATGGATCAAGCCAGATCTAATCTTAGCCATTAATTAGGGACTTAATCTTGACCGTTGATTTTTCAACGAGAAAATTATAAGAGGAGGCTTGAGGGTCACTTGGAGAACACACCAAGTTGATCAATATTTCGACTCTCTGGGGTTGGGTTTGCTGAGGAAGTCGAGAGAGTGATCAGAGTTTCCGCTGAGGGGCAGTGAATACAAAAGCAGAGAGACAAAGATACAACCAGGAGGATCAGTGCAGTAGCCGAGAGTGAGGGATGCAAAACCAGCTAGGGGTTCACGCAGCGCTAGCCAGGGCTCACGTAGAGGCAACCAGGAGCTGTGCAGTGCCTCAGAGGGCCAACATGGGTAACACAGAGGGCCAGAGGGTTGACATAGGCCAAGCCAAAGTGACGCTGGGCAAACACTGGGCCAGAAAGGGCTGACGCTGTTGCTAGAGGCTGAAGCTGGGGTTTGGCAGGGCAGATTGGAGATGTGAAGCTGTCGGAGTGATTATTCGAGGTTTTCAGCCGGAACATCTGTCTCCAACTAAGAGGTACTACTGCTGAGATTATTCTCTATTAAGTGAGCCGATTTTGGGCACCTAGATTGTATTCAAAAACTGCATAATAATAAAACCCTCAGATAACTGCACCGATTTTCCCACATTGGGTTTTTTCGAGGACATTGGTCCAAAAACAACGGTGTCACTTGTGTGCTTGTTTTGTTTCCTTCAGTTGATGATTTGTAATGTGTTGAGCATGTACTTGTATTTATTTCCAGTATTTACATGGTAAGTAACTTGTTAATTAATAGAACAAGTAGGCAGGAATAAATCAACAAAGTACATGAATGGTTTCTAACAGTTAGACTTAGAAACTTCAACATGTGTTTTGGTTTTAACTCTGTATTTCATTTCATTCCCTTCATAAATTTGGATTACATCATGACTCAACCACATTATGCATCTCATCTTTCATTGAATTCATCCACGATCTTGGTGTTATTCATGGAAATGTTATGATGAGGTTGTTTTTAAGTAGTTTTAAAGGGAATGCAAGAAATTGGTTTAAAAGGATCAATACAAAGGAGATATGATATTTTGCAGGTTTTATTGAGACACATTGAAAAATATGATATCCTCTATATGAAAAGGTTGATGATCTAGTTGAAATTTGCAAAGACAAAGGATCATGATTCAACAACTAATATTTGGTATGAAAAAAACTGCTTGGATGTTCACTTAGCCAAGATTACACAAAATGTATGAGAGGTGACAAAATTATGGTTTTGGGAAGTTCTTGTTAAAAAACACATTATGTTAAAGAGATGCACTCTTATGAAAACAAGCGTGTTAAGGTTATTAAAGATCCTATTACATCCTTATGCGAATACCCTATCAATGAATAAGGTCCTCAAGTGCATGAAGAGTCTTTTCATCTTTCTATTTAAGATCAAGCACTTGAAGAAAACATTATTGATGATAGCATTCAAGCACTCATGGTACCCCTACGAAGATATGGGTTTGGTCAGGTATAGCCTTTCACAAAATTCTAAATTGGATTTATTTATGGGTGATTTTGAGAGAGATGATTTAGAAGACAAACCGTTGAATGATGATAAGATGGCAAATGTACTAACCACTCGATTTGATGAGGATAAAGGCAGCTCAGGGCAAGTTATGGACACTACTTTTTAGATCTTTGATCATAGTGGGGACATGGATTGTTTGAAATATTATGGGAACCCTATCTATGATATTTATATTGATGTATTTAACGAGGAAATTACAAATTTTGAGGTTTTTGGACCACTCAACATAGCCGAAGTAAATGTCAAAAGTTTGCATGATGATTTTTAGCCCTATGTTCCTATCGATGGTGCAGATTTTAGGCGTCATGTAGAGCTTGTGCATGCAATTTCAGCCATGTACTCTCTCTTCTAGAGCATATTTGGGGCAGCATTCTTGTGATAATTTCTAGCCGTATTCTTCATTGTTTGTCTCGGTTTCTAAAGAAGATTTATGATGATAATACTTCAAAAAATTTCCAGACACTTCAATTTTTTATGCTTCTATTTGTGAAAAAACAGCTTAGATGCATGAAATTACCGCTGGAAATTGCATGGAACAACCCTAGGATAAGAGGAGATTTTTTCAGCCATTTTCATCTTCAAAGTTTTATGAGTTTGCTTGTAATTTTTCAGCTGGAGTTCATGACTTGGGGGCTGAAAACTGTATGGTACGACAAGGTTTTAATTGCAGAAATTTCCAGTTACCTATTTTTGCTGGTTATCTCGTCTTTGAAATATAATTTCAGGTGGAAAGTGCATTTTTTATGCTGAAAAGTGTATGGGGTAATAAACATTCCGTAATGATTTATCTTTTCAAAAATTCACTTTTGATGCTAACAATTGTATTGAGCAATAAACATTCCGTAATGAGTTATATTGCAAAGAATTCCAGCATTAAAAATAGGGTTTCAAGCCCTAGATTTTGGTCTCCTTGTTTGCTATGGCTGGAATATTTTTCATATCCCATATACATCTTATTTGGGAGGATAGCCATGACACCTAAGCCTTTGTTGCTTGAGGGAAGTGATGATGTTTACATTAATCCTTGAATAGAGGAATCTGTTGATGGTGCGTGCTCTTCTTAGCATGATGTTTGTGTTCTTCGCCATCTTCATGAACGCATTTCATATTTTAGCCCTCTCTAAGCTGAATGTGCAAAATGGCTTTTCCAGAGAACCAAACAGATGTTGATCGGCCTTTAATCTATGTTATCAGAAACGAGAAACGAAAAACGGAGTTTTGAGGTTTCATATAAAAGAAAAAATGAGAATAAGAATTTGAAATATAAATATTTAAATGTATAGTTCAATTCTCTCCAATATTGTTAATTTTCTCAAGAGTTTTATCCCTGAGATTAACAACAGAAGAAATCGTGTCCAAGCAATTCACAAAGATTGGTTCAAATAACTTTCTTATGAGCATCTTTGATTTTTGCAAAATCCATGTTGCATCCAAAGTTCCCAAATCCATATCCTACCTCATGCATAAGCCTTACTGGTATAGAAATCTCATTGTCGTAATCCAAATGCATACACACAAACAAATTATTTTAAACAGTATAGATACCCAACACAAAAAGAAGAATTCGAGAGAAAAAATGGAAAAAAAAAAACCATAGTAATCACAACTCTTAATGTACTTAAAAGCTACTTTGACAATCAATTCCTTTCACTCTAATACCTAGTGTAACCCATTATGATTTTATAAATTTCACCTATCTCATCTTTAATTAAACTTAAAAGTGGTTAATAAAAAATGCAAAGTCTCATTTAGTTAGCGTAGCCTTTCCCACGTCCGAGTTCTACACACTCAAAGAAAAGGCAGTGCAGTTCTACACACTCAAAGAAAAGGCAGTGCAGGGTTTAAAGTTGTGAGTGTCCACACAAATTTAAGCACAAAACTAAAGCAATTTCACAGGTTGTACCTGACAAACGATGGCGCTGAATCCAATCGTGGGGGTGTGGAGCTAACTGATGGCACTGAATCTAATCCGTTGGGGGCGTGGAACTAATTGACGCTCGCATCTGATCTGTGCATTAGATATCTCTGCTGAATGATATCGATAAATCTGCTCAGTCTGCAGCTTAATTCCTCCTCAAACCTGGCCTTACCACTAATTTACATGCACAGCTGCAAAAGGCAACTAATTTGCACGCAGTTCGAAAAGTTGACTACTGTTGGAACGGGAGTTAACCTGAGTGGGCAAAGGATATCATTAAATGGAGGAGAAACGGAGGTGAAAACAGATGAACGTTTCTGGCGAAACGAGTTTCTGGCCACTTAAAATAAGAACCGGCATATAAGAGTTTCTGGCCACTTAAAACGAGAACCGGCATATAAGACGACGTTTCCAAGTGCCGTCTCGTTTCTACAGCGGTTCTTTCCAAAGAACGCTGACCATCGTCGCGTTTCTGGTAACATAGGCTTTAATACGTGCTAGTCATAAGCCGATCCTATCCGAGTTTGTATTTATATACTCAGGTTGGTCCCTTTGAAACTCGATTGATGTATGCAAATAATGTGGGGAGCAATCCAAGGGCTGCGCTATATTCAGAAATTCTTAACCCAAATAACCTGTTATCTTGCTGTTATAAACCCTTAAACACTGCCCAATCTGCCAAGTGTTTGAAGTTTTGAAACATGTCTGCAATTATGGGATTTGCGCTATATTCAAGTTCATTTGGATGTTTTAAGGACGGACTGTTTTGAAAACTAAGTGCTGCAAATCTCTCCTTGTCAGCGTTCTGCATCTCATATATTTGTATAGCTTCAAACTGCTTTTTGCTTTGGCCTATATTACTTTTTAGTATAGGAAATCTGAGCAAAAAAACTAATTTTGAGTTAGTATAAGGGTTGCCACGGCAATACGTTCAGTCTGATAAATCATGTCTTCTTGCTGGGAAAACATAATGATAATAATATCTTTGGACAAGTGAAAACGTGTCATGTTGAGGTACGCTGTGTGTGAACATTCTCTCAAAATCTTCTTGAAAATGAGCCTCAGACGCTATGTCATTAATCTGTCTCGACTGTTGCAATAATATGTGACAAATATATATGTGCTGTTCCAAGGTTCTGAAAAGTGTACCTGTAAATGGATGAAATATGATGAAGATCGATTGGAAAAAAAAAGGCCACAGCTTGCAGTTTTCCGGATTATCATGACAGAACTGCAAATCTTAGTTTTCCCGATTATCATTGTAACAGAACTGCAAATCTTTTGGAGATGCCCTCTAATTCACAATTATCAAGTGTTCAGTCATAAATCAATGAACCAGCTCCTCCAAAATCTCATATAGATTCATCAAAATAAGCCAAAACTCAAAAGTGTTTTCTCATGAAGTGCTAGAGGCAGCCCCACTAACCATAAAACCCTTCAAAAGTATTTATTCACATTGTTTTCTAAAGTTTTTAAGGTTGATGTTTGGCTTTATATTTATATATGCAAGAGGCTCTTAAGTTCCGAGGGCATATTCTTCAATATCCCATTAGACCAGACCCCACACAGAGGATCACAACATTTTTCAAGATACTACCTTCAGACAAGGTACCAAGAGACCGATTGATACCAATACATATCTAGACTCTAGACCAGTGAGGATTTGTGGGATCTCACCCGGCCACACGAGATTTCAGCAACAGATCAGTCTCAGAACCGTTCCTGGGAGACGGACACCTCAGTGACGCGTGAACCCCCCATGTGACAATTTAGTGGAGAGTCCACACTTTCCGCGGGCTCTTCATCGGGCCAGCTGACCTTGTTGAGTTTTTTTAGTACTCTTCATTTAGCCTTAGATATTAGGAGAGATGGGTTTGATCTTGACTTATTAGCTCGTGGATATTCTCCGCTAGGACCAGAGGTTGATTTACTTCATGCAGTTTATCTTTTTTTATGGGTTTTGTTCTCTAACTTTATATGGACATAATTGTACTCAACAGTTCCTTTGACCTACTTTGTATCATTAGTTGGATATAAATATAATTATCTTATATTATCACCAAAAAAATTTGTATAGACATAGTTAAACTTAACAGTTACTTTGACCTACTTTATATCATTAGTTAGATATAACTATAATTATCTCATATTATCACCAAATAGTTTCGTTCATATTCATATTAAATCCTCTGGAAAGTCTTTAGCGTTCTCCATTCACAACAATCGTATAGTTTTCAGCGTTACTTTGGAGGCAAAGCAAATTTCAGTCCATGTTCCGAACCTTTTATAAATGGAGAGTCTCTGGTTACTTTGGACAAATGGATAACCATTTTTACAGTTGCTCATTCTCCATTGCTCTAAAAGGAGTTAGGGTTTTTTTCCTCATTGAATACTGTCTATGGATAAGTTTAACCATAAGGGGTGGTGGCGCAGTTGGTTAGCGCGTAGGTCTCATAGCTAATTTGAGAAATCCTGAGGTCGAGAGTTCGAGCCTCTCTCACCCCACCTTTTAAATTTCTCATAAAGCCTGAGGTCGAGAGTTCGTTCATTCGGAGGGAGATTGGAGTTGCTCATCAGTCGTGAGGTCGAGAATTCATTCCGTCGGAGGGAGATTAGAGTTGGTAAGTGTTCCCAACAATCCGGAGGTTGAGAGTTTCCCCAAAATTCCGTCGGGGGGAGTTTGGGGTGCAAGACTATGGCTGCTGGGATTCGAGCCCAGGTAACACTATACTACAGCCACAAGGTAACACGCATTCTGGGATTTGAGGGAGATTCATCCCACCTTTTAAATTTCTCATAAAGCCTGAGGTCGAGAGTTCGTTCATTCGGAGGGAGATTTGGAGTTGCTCATCAGTCGTGAGGTCGAGAATTCATTCCGTCGGAGGGAGATTAGAGTTGGTAAGTGTTCCCAACAATCCGGAGGTTGAGAGTTTCCCCAAAATTCCGTCGGGGGAGTTTGGGGTGCAAGACTATGGCTGCTGGGATTCGAGCCCAGGTAACACTATACTACAGCCACAAGGTAACACGCATTCTGGGATTTGAGGGAGATTCATCCCACCTTTTAAATTTCTCATAAAGCCTGAGGTCGAGAGTTCGTTCATTCGGAGGGAGATTGGAGTTGCTCATCAGTCGTGAGGTCGAGAATTCATTCCGTCGGAGGGAGATTAGAGTTGGTAAGTGTTCCCAACAATCCGGAGGTTGAGAGTTTCCCCAAAATTCCGTCGGGGGGAGTTTGGGGTGCAAGACTATGGCTGCTGGGATTCGAGCCCAGGTCTATACTACAGCCACAAGGTAACACGCATTCTGGGATTCGAGGGAGATTGGAGTTGGTAAGTGTTCCCAACAACCCGGAGGTTGAGAGTTTCTCCGAAATTCCTTGGAGGGAGTTTGGGGTGCAAGACTGTGGCTGCTGGGATTCGAGCCCAGGTCTCCACTACAGCCACAAGGTAATAAGCATTCTGGGATTCATCCATCCTGAGGTCGAGAGTTCATTCATTCGGAGGAAGATTGGAGTTGCTCATCAGTCCTGAGGTCGAGAATTCATTCCTTCGGAGGGAGAATGAGTTGGGAAGTCTTCCCAACAATCTACACTACAGCCACAAGGTAACACGCATTCTGGGATTCGAACCCAGGTCTCCACTACAGCCACAAGGTAATAAGCATTCTGGGATTCATCAATCCTGAGGTCGAGAGTTCATTCATTCGGAGGAAGATTGGAGTTGCTCATCAGTCCTGAGGTCGAGAATTCATTCCTTCGGAGGGAGATTGAGTTGGAAGTCTTCCCAACAATCCGGAGGTTGAGAGTTCCCCAAAATTCCTTCCGGGGGAGTTTGGGGTGTAAGACTGTGGCTGCTGGGATTCGAGCCCAGGTCTACACTACAGCCACAAGGTAACAAGCATTCTCAGGAATAACGTTCAGTTGAGTGTTTTGGAAACAGCAAGTGCTGCCAGCGTTCTCCTTGTCACCGCTTCGCACCTCATATCTATATATAACTTAAAACTGCTTTTTGCTTTGGCCTGTCATTTTAGTATAGTAAATCTGAGCACAAGACTGATTTTCTGCGTTAGTGCAAGGGCTGCCACAGCAACTCATTCAGTCTGATACATCATGTCTGCATACTGGGAGAACATTATCATAATAACATCTTTCGACACGTCTGATAAATCATGTCTGCATACTGGGAGAACATTGTCATAATAACATCTTTGGACACGTGAAAACGTGTCATGTTGAGGTAGGCAGTCTTCAGATGTCTGAACATTCTTCCAAAATTTGCTATCAGGATCTGAAAATGAGCCTCAAACCCTATGCCATTAATTTGCCACTACTGCTGGAATTATATGCAACAAATATATATGTGCTGTTCCAAGGTTCTGAAAGTGTTAACTATAAATGGATGAAATATGATGAAGGTCGACTAAAAAGAAAGGCCACAGCTTGCAGTTTTGCGAAGTGTCATTATCAGACCACGCAAATCTTTTGCAAATGCCTTCAGATTCACAATTATCAAGTGCTCAGTCATAAGTCATAAATCAATGAACAAGCTCAAAAAGGCACATAGTGTTTCATCAAAATAAGCAAGCAAAAACTCAAAAGTGCTTCCTCATGAAAGTGCCAGAGGTAACTCAGAACCATAAAACCCTACGGTGCTCAAAGTATGACAAGGGATGAGCGTTGCACCAAATTAATTGTCAATCACATTATAAATCATTATAAGAACATGATAGATGGGCACTCTATGACAGAACCAAAATCATCGTGCAAGGAGCAATACCGGGAAGCAAGTAACTAACACCAAGAAAACCAATATATGAGCCATTAATTAATATCTCGTTATAGCATTGAGGAGGATGTCATCACTTATCCATTTAATGTGAAGAGAAATGAGTTGTCTTTAGTGCGATTTTTTGGAAGTTTTTATGGTGGATTTTTCCAGTCTAAGTTCTCTAAAATCCAGCAGGAATTCATTGAAATCACAAGTTTGATGGGTAACCCTTGCACAATAGAAGTGCCCTAGGGATTTTTTAGGGTGCTGAATCCATATATACAGTAAAAAAACTAGTTGAAATAACACAAATCAAGATTTCACCTCAAAATTATAAGACGGATTCAAGCACCAGAAACTCCAAAAAGTCGCACTAAAGACAACTCTGAAGAGAAATACTCTAGATGCAACCCCAAGTCTATAATAATTCTTTCACATCTGTACTTTGCATAGAGAGGAAGCTAATGCTTGATAAATGCCTTGAAAAAATATCTGAAGGTGATGATATCTTGTTTCTTCGAATCAACAATGTGATCTATAAGATGACTTAAACCATGTTTGATTTTTTTTCATGAAATGCCTCTTGGTCCATCGCTCCATTGGTGTTTAGCTCCCACATTATTTTATAGATATTTGTTTCTAAGAACAAGTGGCATGACGGTGGGTAGGAGGTGACAACAATATGAGGAGGATGTATGTTGACATTGTAAAGTGTAGTTTTATGCATGGGATTGGAGTGGAGTGGGGGTCATTGTTTGTAGGGACCAGTGTTGATAATATCGGTGTCGGGAAAATATCGGCGAGGGTCCAGAAAATATCTTATCGGCAATATCGGCGAAAATATCGGCAAAATATCGGCAAATATCGGCAAGCATAAAAAATGCATAATATATTCATTTTTTTTAGATTTTTAAACATATAAAGCAATAACAACATGAAATAAACACATTGGCACATAAATATGAAGACAACACTGATATATATGATGTCAAATAGAAATGATATATCAAAGGCGATACCAAATCCTGCTGATCCCTGATAATTGTCCATTCAAGGACTCAAATGTGGAGAACCAATACAAAATAACATCACATATATAAAAGTATCTCATCATCATGAGTTACATGTAGCATAACAAATAAAACTAGCACCTATCTATCTACTGCCCTCTCCCCCTTTTACGGGAAAACATGATGGGCTGTTTGCCAGGTCTGCCCCTAGTAGTAGAAGGCCCTGACCCTGCCTCTGCACCTAATGTCAAATAATGAGCGCTAGGCATGGAGCTATGCTCTCCTATATCTATAGCAGATGGTGTTGATGCTGATACTCCCGCAGTGTCCTCCTCCTCCTGCTCCTCCTCTAAGTGTTGCTGCTCCTCTGACTCCGAGTCCTCCTCTTGCTGCCTCTGCTCTAATGGATAATCTGCCACTGGCTCTAACCATGAAGGTGACTCCTCCAATATGGGCTCCTCAGACTCCACCCTCCACGGAGACAATACATCAATATTGTCTAAGGAAATGGCATCTGGATCCATTGGTGATTCTATTTGCCTCACTCGAAGTCGGATGTTGTAATGCACATACACAAAATCGTTGAGGCGTGCGAACTCCAACCTGTAAGAGTGTCAAAAAAAGTAATGAGTCTTGACTCTTGACTCTTGACACTTGAAGGTCATAAATTAAAAATTAAAAATTACAATAGGTGTAATTGCTCAACTGAAGGCTTGAGTTCAAAGTTATACCTGTTGCGCTTTTTGGCGTGTATTTTCTCAAATACACTCCAATTGCGCTAACACCCTGAAGAGCTACATGTTTGACTCAAGATTCGTATAGCCAATTTTTGCAAATTTGGTGCCCTTGCACCATAGCATAGCTTCGCCACCAAATATCTACAACAAAATAATGAAATAAAAAATTCAAAAACTTAAAAGTTAAAACATAATTAAATTCAAATTTCTAATTTCTAATGAGTGATGACTTGTCACTTACGTGGCATGAAGAGGGCCCTTTCCCTAATGGCATCATCAAAGCCAAATAGGCCAACACAATCCTGATAACACTGTAACTCGCGATTGATTTTGCTACGAAGCTCAGGATCAGGTACCATCCTCTGAATACAGGAATGGAGCCCTTCCATCACCTCGCCATCAAAATCAAAGTTGCATTTGTATGAAAATGCGGGGTTGAGGAAGAGTGCTGCTGCATGAATGGGTCGATGAAGCATCCCTGTCCACCGACTATCGATCACATCCCATAACATCATCTGCCTATCAAGGCCAGCAGAACCCTTGTTTGCATAATAGGAACGAATGGCCTCCTTGGCCCTATCCATGCCCTCATACAAATAAGGCATTGCAGGTTTCTCTCCATCCACCAATCTAAGAACCTTTACTATAGGTTCGCTAACTGCACATGATTCTTCTACTCCACACCAAAATGTCTCAGAGTACACCATTTTTGCAATGGCTATCCCATCAGGTCTCCTGTTGTATCTACAATTACGCCAATCATCAGACACAAACATTTGCTTCAACTCGAACTGACATCGAAGCAAAGACTGAAGAGTAATAAAGGTTGTGGCAAAACGTGTGATGGCAGGATGCCGCAACTCCTTGTTTCTGGTGAACCTCCTCATAAGGCTAAGAACAAAAGCATGGTTATAAATAAACTTGGGGATGCTCCTAGCCATATCAACTGCCTCCTTGATGAAGGAGAGTTTCCCCATATCCTCAAGTAACAAATCAAGACAATGCGCTACACATGGAGTCCAGAACAATGTGGGATGCCTCTCCATAAGCATTCTGCCGGCAGACACATAATTAGCTGCATTGTCTGTTATGACTTGCACCACATTCTGCACACCAATCTCCCGAATGAACCCATCTAACAACTCACATATCGTTGCTGCATCTTTGATATGTTCTGATGCATCCAACGATTTAATAAACATGGTACCTTTAGGACAATGTACCAAGAAATTTAGAAGGGTCCTACCCTTCCTATCTGTCCAACCATCAGACATCACTGTGCATCCAGTGACTTCCCATGTCTTTTTCAACTCCGCCAATCTAGAGTTGATGTCCTGTTTTTCTGCTTGAAGAATTGGCCCCCGCAACTCCTCATATGTGGCACTTTTGTACCCTGGGCCCACAACAACAATAGCATCACACATTGGCTACCAAAATGGATTGGTTTTCGTGATGCTGAGAGGTAAGTCGCTCCAAAAAATACACCTCCCCATGACTCTATCTGCTTCTTGCTTCTCCTTTTTTTTAAAAAGCGATTTTATGCCAGGTTGTGCTCCAACGCCTGTTCGTGGAACAAAAAATGATGACCTCGCACTCACACTAGCAGTAGCATGTGATGGTGTGCCAGTTGTGGAGCCCCTCCCACTAGGGCCACTAGGCCCACTACCCTCAACACCAAAATCAGGAGAAGATATCCCGAAAGATCTACCTGCACGTTCAGCTTTGTTTCTTTCCGCCTCTTCCTTCTTTCTTTCCTTTTCTTCAATTGCCTCAAGAGCTTTTTGTATAAGCTCCGGACTAGAAACTGTACAAAGCCCAACATCATGTCCACTGAGTCTAGCAAGATGGTATTTCAGTCGTGTAATCCCACCTGTCATCTTGTCCCCACACAATTTGCATGTAAGATATGCACGATTTGTCCCACCATCAGGGCTCCCATACTCCCAAAATGGGTCCAAGGCTTTTGGCATATTTGTATTTTGTAGTGGGCTAACTCAAAAGGAAACCTAGAGCACCAAAAAAAAATTGGAATTAGTAACTTAATAAGTAATACGAAATTTTCAAATTACAAATAACCACATCATTTTACAAAACAGTTTTAACTTGACTGTTGAATAGAAGTGTAATACAAGTTGACTGTTGAATACTCTTGAACAAAAGAGTATGAACATGTTGTAACGTGAGGTATCCAAATGGCACATGAAACACATAGCAAATTGGCATGGAATGAGAACAATTTCTTTCAGAATTATGCCAAGCATGGGAAAAATATATAACTGTTATAACTTATAACTTATACCACTGTTGTCACGCTGTGCATAATTATAAATCACAAGAGTCCAATTCCAAAACCACACAATGCAACATTCAGAAATTTTAAAAACATACATTGGGTTATCTTTAAGAAAACATGTTCTCATACATGATCCAGTGCAAAAACAAAAAGAAAACAACACCCACAGAATTCTGACCCATGTAATTATAATTAATAATTATCATGTGTTGCCATATATATTATATGCCAATATGGTAATGGGCCCTATTAGGATTGCAAAACATTTACGGAATCAGCTGAACCCAGAATAGTTGATCACCAAATGGGCTCTCAGAAATTAGAATCATCTACATCTTAGAACTGTGGTATCAATAACACACTGCCACACAGGTAAAAGTGTAAAGTTTTCAATCTTAATTTCAATTCACAAAGTTGCACGCATTGGCATTCCTTAAATGACATAACGGTGCCTAGCCATCATTATAATTCCTTGAAGCAGTTAATCAACAAAATATTGAAAAGGAAACGCAGAGATTGCTACATTTGAATATACAATGAAAGGAGAGTAACATTTATCACCTACAAGGAAAAACAGGACCTTATTCAAATATTTTTTGAAGCAGTTAGTGCAGGATCGTTGGGTACCAGTACCACACGAAGCACATACTCAAGAGTCAAAACGATGCTATTCATCATAAGTGACATTGCCAATGTGTTGGGCACACAGTCTTAAATCGGACTTTTTTCTCATGCGTATTAATTTGAATTGCTCTTTCATGGTGCAAGTCAGATTTCTTAAAAATACGTACATGTATTGGCAAATATTGGCTTCAAACCCTCCTTGGCAGCAACCTTCCAGTGCTCGGAAAAAACCAAAATGACTTCAAAAAGACCAAAAATCGATTTATATAGCCCGCGCGTATTGTTTTCAGGGTCACCCGCAATATTTAAGGTCGTCGCGCGATATTTTCAAATATATCGCCGAAATATCGTAAATCTCGCGCGATTTTAAAAACTGGAAAATATCGCGATATTTGGTCGGCGATATTTCGTCTGGCCGAAAATATCGTGATATTTACGAATATCGCCGATATCTCGGCGATATTATCAACACTGGTAGGGACGCACTAGTAGCAGGGGAAATGAGTATCCTAGGAGGCTTTGAAAAAGTGTTGTCCCCTTCACGATATATTTCTTTATGGTCAAGGGGACAACATGATCTTTGTAAGTAGGGTATGAGTTGGGCTCATGTAGAAGACAAATGGATATACTTGTGGGAGTGGGGGTTTACCCTACTCATTATAACAATGATTCATAAGGCATTATTTAGAATTGGGAGATGAGGAGGGAAATTAGGTGACATGGGGATAAGAACTAAGGGATGCATCTCAAATAGTTGAGAGAGCATATCATATTTGGAACAGGTCAATTCAAGAGATGAAAATTGTCGAAGGGGGTGAAGGAGTTAGTCATTTGGATCCCCATCATTGAATGATATTGTGGTTCAAGGGTAGTGGGGGGGTTGGCTTGGAGGTGGTAGAAGAGGCATAATCTACTAGGGTAATCCAAAACTAGAGAATAAACAAAATTAGGTCTTTATTGGTGAGGACATTATCAACAACACTTGCTTGTTGTGATTGGAGGCTATTTAGAGTAACTCATAGGACTTGTGAAGGTGCAAAAGTTATCTATTGTATGATGAAATAGGTCCCAAGACATTGTTCGAAATTTGTTAAATCATGCTCAAACCTGTTGTGAAGGTAAATAATTTGGTCCATAGTATTGGGTTTGGACAACCCTAAAGAGAGTGGGAAAATCATTGCTGTAAGAATGTCAAATTCCCATTTACATTCCTTTTGTGTCATAACCGATCTTTGGACATTTTAAGTTTTACCACTTGGGAATGCATGAGATTAGCATTTAGAAAGATCTTGTGGGGAATTGAGAAGAGTTTCCTCTTAGCCTTAAGAGCCTTTGACCCCCTAAGGTTTGTGCCATACCATGCATTGTCAAGGCTAAAATGGGTAAAATGAGGTTGTCTAGAGAGAAGAAATCCTTGCTTACATAGTGTCCACTTGAGACAAGTGTAGGGTTGTCCTTGCATCTTGAAGTTCATTTCTTATGCTTGTCTCATTTGCCCCTTGATGAGTTTTTCCTATACCAATTCCTTAACCTCAACGGGAGTATGTGGGGCTGGCTTGGGGGAAGGGGGTTATCCTTTCCTTGAACCAATATTGGAGGGTTTCCTATTGAGATATTGCTTCTTGTTTGAAAATAACTCAGTGGAAAAGAATTTATCATGCTTGTACTTGAGATCCAAGTTTCCATGTGTAGGGAATCCCTTGGTGGCTGAACGTTTTCTTGCATGTTGGCACATTCATAAAATGTTTGAAAATTTATTTTTGGATTACATATAAAAGATTTAGTTGGTGAGGGATTGAATTTCCAACTATAATTTATATTTTATTAATTCCATACTTGCATTAAAATTCAAGTCTGTTGGAGGGTTAGAAGAGACTTGATGGGAGCCCCTTTAGAGACATGTCATAGTGGAAAGACATTTTGCTAGAGCTATTGGTTGAGGAATCTCTACAAGTTGAGGAACCATAGATGTAAGGGTTACAAAATTGAGGAAAAGGACTTTGACATGTGAAGAGACGATGGAGGAGAAGGGAATGGGGAAGATGAAGAAAGGGGTATGGGTAGGTGAAGGGAGGGTAGAATGGAAAGAAATGGGGTGAGAATGGGAGGTTAGGTGATCAAAAGGTGGACGGTGAGGCTAGGGGCAATGAATTGGTTGATGGACATAGTGGTGTTAGTAGCTTGTGGAGGAAATGGAAACAACAACATTAGTTGTCAAGAAACACTTAGTGTGGGAGACTTAGCAAGTGTGGGATGGTACAAATTGGGATGATGGGCTTGAGGGTCATATACTAAAACGATTATTTGATCTACCCTCTTATAGATATATATTCTCACGAGGTTTTAAGGATGACATGTACCTATATTTCCTTGTTGATGCTAACCTGTTTTGGGGTAGCATGCGTGTTGGCTTAGTGGGTCCTGACCCAGGTTCAAAGTTAGTTGCGCCAAACCAATCCCTACACTACTGGCCCTTTCGGCATCAATCTGCAGAGCGTACACTGAAGTCTCACCCGAAGCAGTATGGGGGGGTGCTGTAACCAAGTTTCCACATCCAGAGATCAATGTGATGTCGCTTTATACCCTAAATCTGCCTTCGCGCAGATCGATAAGCCCTTATGACTTATTGATATAACTTCCTTTAACCAGCCTCTAGACCTCCGTGAAGGTCTACGACTGTCTTTCGCGGACCCTGAATAAGTGAGTCAACTACTTACGCGCATCAAATATTACTCTTAACCCAGTAATTACTCAGATCAGCTTAAGTGTTTGATAACTTCAACATACAACAAGATAATCTTCGTGTAACCAGTTAACATCAATTGCGTACATATAATAGTATAAATCATGTAAATTCGGGCATCAATACATCATTATTTCATAAACCCATCATAACATAAAGCACATTCATATAAATAGAGGTAAAGAGATAAACACGGGTATTTCTCTGATAATCTTCTTTATTAATATTCAATTCAACTTACAAACTCAAGACTTCCTTGTGCACTCAGCTGCAGGGGTCCATGCACTCAGCTGCGGACTCTACTCTAGGCCTCTGCGCACACAACTACAGAGCCTTTCTTCCTACTCTTCTTTGCTAACTCTTTAGACTTCTCTCATAGACCAAACTTCATTACTTGCCTTAGACATCCTAAGACACACCTATTTATACAATCCCATGGTCCGCGGACCATGGGTAGGTCCTCAAAAATCCGACTTAACTTACATAAAGAAGGGTAAAACCCTTTATGAATCTTTAATTATATAAGCGCTCCACGACCACAACTTGTGGATACTTTACATTTTATAAAACAAAACTTGGGCTTTTGCCCCAAAATTGACCCTAGGGGACCCCATCCCAACAGGCCCCCAACACAAAGATCGTGACTCACCCTCGATTCACTCAGCTAGTGAGAATATCTTACTATGAAGATCCCCCAACTCCACTTGTGTAACTGCTATCTCAGCCACGCTCTGCGTGGTTGCTTGCTTGATTTGCTCTACTAGCTTCTCTATGGCTGGTCCTGCACTATCCTGCTTGATTTTCTGCTATGTACTCTGCAAGTTTGCCAATTTCTCTTGAATTTTGGTGGAGACAATGTAGGCCTCATCCAACCAAGGCCCCAATCTAGCTTTGAGGACTGCCTCTTTCTTCTACGCTGCTTCCACCTGTGTAAGCAGTTGCTTCACCTCCTACAACTTAGCAAGGCATTGTGCTGTAGCAACGGTGCACACCGTTGCCCTTACTTCATCATATTGCTGCTGGAACCCGCGAACTTTAGTATTCAACCTCTCCAAGTTGGGATCTTCCTGCAAATTCATTACTACCTCCATGGCATGCTCAAACAACGTGGTGCAGTCCCCCACCGTGGCATCCACTGACGCGACTCCATCTTTCACAGCGGCTTCACGTTGTTCCCTTACCTCTGGCGGGGTTGAAGGTTGTGACTTCAACTCTAATTCTATGATTTTCAAGTTCAGCTCAAAACTGAACTCTAGCCACTTTTGTTTTGGTGTCACGCATGCCTGCAGCGAACTTTTTGATCTTCGCCTCTAACGACGCTTCCTCTGGTATATGCAATTCAGGTATTGTTTTGCAGGCTTTTGCCACCATGGCTGCAAGCCGGTGTTCTGCACCTGAATTTTCTTATGTGCCTCTGTGCCTCTGACTTCTCAGCGAACATCTATCCGTTGTTCACTCTATACTCACTTATGAGGCTTAGTGCACGCTGCCCCCGTGCCCGAAACTATGTTGTCACACCTGCCTGCAATGTGTGAAGATACTCATTCGGGAGTGCAGCCAGGTTGAGGCAATGTTCTTCAAAGAACTCACTATGGCCTTGTCATCAACTGCTTCTGTGCTCAAGTAGCCATCTGGCAGCGCGACTGCCCAGAGATCCAGCAACCGAACCATCTCTGCTGCCTGAGTGATCCCTGGTGCCAAACTTGTTGGTGTGACGCTAATCTGCCTTGCTCCGACCTGGATCTGATTTGTCTGAATCTGCAGCTCACACAGATCCTTCTGAATGGTGCTCAACGCCTGCTGTTGCTGCTGCTCAAACTGCTGCAATAGTTCTGCCTTGGTATCCCGCACCTTGTCACCTATCTCGTCTAGGTTGTCGTCTATCAAAGTAATTGGATCCAGCGACAGCTTGGTCGCTTTGGATTTCTTCCGCGGTCCTTCCTTTCCTTCCTCCCTGTACTGTTTGATCTGGAAGGGAGTGCTCTGCCCCTCTTGGCCACCGCTACCTTGCTCTAACTGCTCCTCCTCTGTTTGGGGCGAAGGAGACTTACCATTGCACTCGGAGCCACTCTCTTCTTGTTCGGCCTGCTGCTTCGCGATGGGCTCCACTTCCACCCGGGCCTTCTCCTCAGCCTCTTTTCTTTGTTTCTCAGCCAACTGCTGAAACTTCTGCTTGGCCCCTTCCTTCTTTTTCTTCTTCGCAAACTTGCTGGTGCCTATGGCTAGATCGGATGGAGAATGCCAATCTGTCGACCAACGCTTAATTGTTTCTTGAATGATATCATTTGTGGCCAAGTAAGGGAGGTTGAACCATTTCCATTGCGAATCTTTCCGCACTCTGATATAGACATGGTGGAAATCTGCTTTGAACTTTGCATACTCCGAGATCTGTTCATACACGGTTGGCGACAATCGCTACTTTTGGTTGATGGCCATGTGAATGCTCGCCTCCATCAGCTCCCAGAATATTTTGGTCTCTACGATGCGTGCAACGTCCTTTGTTGCCTAGAGGGATGTAAACTGTGTAGCCTCCGACAAATCCTTATCCACAGGAGGAAACTGACTGTTCTCTAGCAGATCCCATGCGACGAGCACTATGGAGAACAACAACCACGAATAGTGGAATGTTTTAGTCTCTTCTTGCGCTTCTCTACAGTTTGTGAGGAACTTGCTACAAAGGTAGCACACCCAATTGAACTACATGCTCTCTGCACATTGGGCAACCAAAGAAATCATTGGCGTCGGAACCTCGTTCGTGCAGAATTTCCTCATGAATTTTCCCGCAAGGATCTGCGTGGGAATCTGTACCACGGGGTCGGTGAAGGAGGTAATCGAGTACATGTGCGGGTTCTTCACCAATTTGAACTTGTACTTCATCTTTTCAGCGAGGTCGTGCTCGCTTGTCTTTCTGCCAAACTCGTTGGCCGGATTCAAACTTGAGTGCAGAAACAGCGTGATTCGATGGATCAGCATATCAGTAATGGGGATCAGCGTGCTCAGCCACAAACAGTTGTCATGCACCAGGGTTAGCAACTGCTTGATCAAAATTAAGTTGATGTTGGAGCGGTGGTAGTGGGGCACCCATAACAGGTTCAGCAACCCCGACTGATTCACTCCGCGAATCCACTCCACCGGCTCCAGCGTGGTGACACCTGATTCTTTGTAGAACACCCTCTTCATGTATTTTTTTGTTGCCAAGTGGGGGAACCTCTCGTGGTCCGCCAGATCCTAGTCTTCGAGCTTGAGGTGGGGAATCCGCGCTAAGCGCGAACCTTCAAATGTGATGTTCTCCAGTCGTAGGGGTGTATTGAGGAGGAATTTTCCTGCATCTGGGTCCTTAGGGACCTTTGCGCGGAGGGATATAATCTGACATCTTGGATATAGGATCCACCCCCTCAGTGTCTGTCATTCATGCCTTCTTCAGCCTCCAAATCGACCACCTTCCCCTTATCCTCAGTGCTCGAATTTTCTTTCTTCTAGGCCTATGTAGATGCATGCTTCCTCGGTGACTCGCGCACCGACATGGGCTTCTTCTGCTTGTCCTTCTTAGGTTTGGAAACTTCTCTTATTGGTGTAGGTTTCAGCCTAGGCGACCTCGGTGCCGCAGGCACAAGGGTTGGAGTCTCCATGCTCATCACCTCAGGAGAAACTCCCTCAGAGATGACAACTCCTCCAGTACTCACAGCCTCTCCTGGTTCGAACATCATGCTGAGAATAAACCGTTGAGTTTCCTCAGGTAACTTATAAAATACATAACTAGCGACCAAATCAACGTAAACCTGAGGATTCATAAATAAACGACAACTAAACATTGAAATTCTAAGGATGCATAGTGTTTTTCGCTGGATGACCAAGCGTAATTTATAGGCGAATTTGAATTCAAATTTGACTGTTCCCCCCAAAATTTGTTCATAAATGTTGATTTGGCGGCAGATCTCCAAAGATTTTAGCCTTATATGCCTTAAATGCCGCCCCTCGCTCCTTTTAACCATATTTTGGCAGTCAAATCATGAACAATAACTATAACGGTTACTTTCTGGTTGCGCTGCGCGGTCTCTCCTCCTATAGCGCAAATCCCTTTGCGCTTCTTCTAGTATTGTGACATCATCCTATTTCGCACAACCCCCCCTGTTGCGTAGATCTACAAACCGGGCAATGTAGCTTATAGTTCCACGCCTCCTTGCAGCTGCATGGAGCGCTGATATTGTGCTACCATCATGTAGTCATTGGGTCAGATCCCCAGTGTATGGCTTCAATCGGCTTCCATTTACCCTTCCCAGAAATGGAACTCCATTCAATTTCGTAAGCTGAACTGCTCCACCATCTGTAATCTCTTTGATGACATATGGCCCCAGCGAGTGCATTTGAAATTTTCCTGGAAACTTATCAAACTTAATGTCATATAATAAACCAAATCATTTACCTTGAAGGTGCGCAGTTTGATGTGCCGATCATGCCAAGATTTTTTACATTCCTTCTGAACCTGCTGATGGAATCCAACCAAAAATCTATCTTCCTTGAGCTCTGTTCGCTACGCGAGCCTTTCTTCAAAGGCTCCGCGATCTGCCATTCCTATGAATCCACTATGCATAGACTAGGCACAATGTATTCCATAGGCATTACAACTTCTACGCTATAGACCAACCTAAAAGGTGTCTGACCAGTAATATTTTTACAAGTAGTTCTGTATGCCCATAACACTGCTGGTACGTGCATGTCCCAATCACTCCGCTATGCATTGAAAATATTCGTCAGCGCATTCTCCAATATCTTATTAAAATCCTCTACCATGCCATTGGCCTAAGGATGATACGACATACTCTTCTGGTGATAAACCTGGAACTCTTTTGTCAGCGTGCTGATCGTTTCATTGAGAAAGTGCATACTGCAATCGCTCATCAATACCTTCGGGAAACCAAACCTGGTCAACAAATATTCAAATAGAAATTTCGTTGTTGTTTCCCCTGTACAATCCTTCACAGGCTGTGCCTCCGCCCATTTGGTCAAACATTCGGTTGTGGTGATGACATATCGCGGACTAGACTTCTTGCCTGGAGGCAGAATCAGTCCTAAAAAATCGATTTCCCATTTTTCAAACGGATGCAATGACACCTGTGGATTCAAAGGTAGCTCGTCCCTCCGTGATACCCTGCCCGTCCTCTAAGATGCATCGCATGCCTTACAATATGCTTTAGAATCCTTATGCAGCGTTGGCCACCACAACCTGGCACGCAAAATCATTTGCGTTGTTGCTTTTCCTGCTTAATGCCCTCCTGCAGCTCCGCCATGAGCGTCAACGAGGATACTATTCCATTCAAAATCACACACATAATGTCTAAGTATCTCATCTGATCCCATCTTATACAAATGGCTTGCAATTACAGAAAAGTCTGTCGTGCGCACCACCAATTCTTTCTTCTGTTGACTGGTGTATCCCTCTGGAGCCGTCCCTGTGGTCAGAAAGTGGATAATGTCCGCAAAGTGATTATCCGCTACACGCACTGTGAAGAGCTGCGCGTCAAGCAGACCTTCCTCCAAATTGGTAGGCTCCTCCCCTATTTCAATGCACGACAAATGTTCTAGCCCTGCATTCAACCTTCTTGGCTTCACAATCACCTCGAAATCATACTCTTGAAACAACAACATCCATCTGCATATTCCCCCCCCCCAAACACAGGCTTATTAACTAGATATTTTAATGCAAAATGGTCTGTGTACATCTTGAAATGTCTACCCAGCAAGTAATGTTTAAACTTCTGGAGCGCATACACCATATCCAAACCTTCGCGTTTTGTCGTTGAATAATTGTTTTCAGCCTTAGACCTCTTCCTTCTGGAAAATGCTATAGGGTGATCCAATTCTCCTTCACCAGCCTGGGTCAGCACTGCTCCTAACACAATACATGAAGCATCCACATGCACATGAAATTCCTTCTTCCAATCCGGGAAGACTAGGATCGGTGCGGTGACCATTTTCTCCTTCAGTACATCCAGGCTGTGCTGACATTCTTTATCCCAACAGAATGTAGCATCCTTCTTGAGTAGTTTCTCCATAGGCGCGGTAATCTGAGCATAACTTTTGATGAACTTCCAATAGTATCCCATATGGCCCAGCGTAGCACGCAACTATTTAACGCTCATTGGGGCTTCCAAATTGATTATTACCGCGATCTTAACAGGGTCCACCATAAGTCGTTGCCTGCATACCACATGACCCAACAAGATTCTGAAAGGAACATAGAACAAGCATTTCTTCAGGTTTAGCGCAATTTGATACCTTCGGCATGTATCCAACATTAAGTGCAAATTGTCTACATGGTGCTTAACTAGCCCAAACATTGTCCAATCATCGAAAGGGACCTCCAAGAACTTGTGAATGAACTCTGTAAACGCCGCGATGACCACGCGTGAGAGGATCGCCGACGCATTCTTAAGTCCAAAAGGCATAACTGTATACTGGAAACATCCCCATTCTGTTGTGAAGGTGGTCTTACTCCTATATTCTGGCACGATCTTTATCTGATGGTATCTAGAGAACCCATCAGTGAATGAATAGGCCTCTTGTCTGCCAACATTATCCAACACTTCATCTGTGAACGAAGTTGGAAAATGATCATGAACGCAAGCATTGTTAAACTTCCTGAGAGCTACACAAATCCTAATTTCATCCTTCTGCTTCTTTTCTTGAATGACCATTGGAATCACCCAATCAGATTCCTCTACCGGTTCAATAATAGCTGCTGCAAGCATCTTGTCCAACTCCAAGCGGACCTTTTCTTTATACTTGGGATTAAGGTGGTATGGCCTCTCCTTGATTGGCTTCACGTCCGGCTTCAAGGTAATCTTCATTACGCCCAAGTCTCCTATGATACCTTTCAGGTCTGAAAATTTGGTAGGGAACAAATCCTGGTATTCGCGGAGCAACTCAGCGACCTTATCTACTATGGCATCATCCCAGTAATCTCTAATCTTTGCAAATTTCGGCTCTGCCTCTGTGCCAATGTTCACTTGTCTAGTCTTCAATGGTGCGGTGATATCTGGATTCTGTACCTGCGGTCCCTCAACTTCGTGGTGGACCTCTGCCTCTGGGATGTGTTGATGGTGTTGGACCCGCCAACATGTCAAGGGGATATCCCCGATAAGAAGTCCCAATTAGACGTCAGACCGTTTGGTGTAGGAGTCCCACGAGTGGGTTGTAAGGTAATGCCTTGATCACGATGTCGCACAGAGGCAAGTAGTAGCAAGGATGTGATTGATGCAGTGAGTCAAGGAAGGTGTATGAGAGGTTCCAACACTTCGAAAGGGGAAGGAGGTGAAGGCGAGTTCCAGGTTGAAAGGGATCAGTCCCAACTCAGCTAGGAACACATAACACAAAGGACATGCACAACTTCCGGTGAAGTAGTCCACTCGGATGCGGTAGTCACATCATACAAGGTAAGATAACATGTACAACACTCACGAATCAGTCCGAGACGCGTGTGATAGTTGTTATAGCAAGGTTCAAGTGAAAGGTCTGTCTGATGTCCGAAAGAGCAGTTGACACTGATGGTGACAACATTAAAAACATATGCAACACATTAACAACAAGATTCATATAATTGCATGTGAATCAGTTCATACCCAAGTATGTAAGTTAAACAACACATATCATTAAAGAACCGGAGTATTCCAACTACAATAACAACATATGCATGAAAATGTGTTGGATCTTATTATATAAATAAGTGTAAGTCACAATCATACAATACATCCATGTAAACCTACTAGCCCCAACAGTGGAACATTACAGCCACATCCGCCTGCTCCTCCAAAGAGATGTACTAGCTCCGTGTAGTGGAGAATCCAAGCCACGTTACGATACTATCCAAGCCTTCTTCAAAATAGTCTTAGTAGAAGCTTGGCCGACCAAAAGCCTCTCCAATGAGTTATGAGGGAGTATTTATAACAAAGGGTGGGGTGACGCTTGAAATTCCCCTTTGTGACCCTTGAACTACCCTCATGACTCTTCACCTACTCTATTACTATTACATCCACCTTTGACAATTGACTTACACTTGACATGACTCAACATTACAAGTCACATGTACCCATGTAAACAATGTCTTAGACAAGACAAATTAGACATCATTTGGACTTAGACAACCATAGAAGTCCAACTGCTCGACATCCTCATGCTGATCAACAATGACATATTGATGCCAAGATTGGTAGTCCTTGAGAGTGTCCATGTGTTTTGCTGTGACATCCATCTGAAACCTAAACCTTGCCTCCATAGCATCTAGGTACACTACTCAGGCTCCTCTGTCCAACTCGTCTATGAGCATGCGCATCATTATATTTAGTGTGGCCAGACCAACAACGTACTTGCGCATGATGTCTGCACTGATAGGCAAGTCTAGGCTGGTGGCAGTGCGCATCAACTCGTCGAAGTACGAGTCAAGCTCTTGTTGGAACTGCTTCTTGGTCTTCACCTGGGTGAGGGTCCCAAGTGATGGGATCACATGAGTGCACTATAACCTCCATGATTTTGAATAATCGTGCATGTGAAGCCTGTATGCTAGTGATGAGTTGCGGTAGGTCTTCATAGTTCTGGATCTGACTCCGGATGCGTGCTTGCAACTCAACCGCATTGGCCTTCATCATCTTTGGCAAGTGAAGCAGGGCTCCCTTGTACTTCATCGTCCATGCTTGGATGTTATCAACAATAGCATGTATGTTCTTCAAGATGCGTACTCTTCTTGAATGTCGCTGTTGGAACGATTGCTTGATGCACAGTACCGAACTTGGAGTACAATGCTCGCATAACTGTGTCCAAGGAAAATACTTCATCTAGTATCGCCTTCTTTAGTTCAGCTCGGGTAGACATTGTCACCAAGTCTCCTCCATGCTTGGCCACCTGTAAATCCTTCACCATTCACTCATTCTTAGCTATGAGAAAACGAACACTTGAGCTAGTGGCTTCAACATATACTCTAGTTGCATCAACCAACGCAGTTGGATGCTTGTGCACATCAATCACGGTCACTTGCTCTTTAAACTGCATAGGGGATGTTTGGTCTGTCGGAGTCGGTACTCTCTAAGATTGCACAACTCTGCGATGATATTCATCAAAGGAGATTTTGTGCATCTCTACTTCCGGTTGACCACCAAGGATCTCAGTGCCTCCTTGGTCATTCGAGACTTTCTCATCGTCTCGATACATTGAAGTAGGTGAGTCGACCTCTCTTTTGTGAGGCATGAGGTTAGTGTCCTGTTCCATTTCCTGCTGCTCCATGTCTGCATCCAACTGTTCAAGAGCCTGTTCTATCTCATGAGTAATGTATTTCCCTTGCGAGGGTTCACCCTGTTTGCCTGATGCCAGCTGTTTAGAAGAATCAACTACTTGTACATGTGCTGCTTCATCTATCTACACGTGATGCACCCCCTGCTGCTACGCTTCCTTCTCCTGTTGGCACAACTCTTGTTCTTTCCGGAGTTTCTCCCTCAGATCATGCAACTTCTTCTCTGCTTCTTCCATTCTCTTCTTATCTCTTTGCCTTTGTGTGATTCACTTGTCGCGCTAATGCCTCTGCTGTTGCTGCTACTACTGTTGGTGCTCTCTATGGTGCTGCTCCATGCTACTTTACTAACCACTCTATGATGAAGCCGACCTGTTCATTGGGTCTGGAGTAATTGTAACAGTATCACCATGAGTCCTCTTCAGTCCAGTGAAATTCCCCATGGATCCAATTGAACTGAACTCTCATGCAGTGATCCTTCACAATGCAATGTGGGTCATATGGGTTGAAGATTTGGATGTCAAACAGGTACTTCTTCATCTGTTCAGCTTTGACATCCTCTTGCTTGATGCTCCAGATCTTGTATAACCCAATCCGCAACGAAAGAGTGGGCCAAGGTGCATTCTTCTTCCGCAGCAGCCTAGCTGTCAATCATGTTGATATATGATACGCTACTTCCTGCATGATAACCACGTCCAAAGAAATCTTTGGCAGAACATGTGGAGGATTCTCCGTACTGAACACTTAGATGAACGTGCCAGCCAGTGAGGCATACCAATTTGCAATGCCTAACAATGCCTTGATCGCTTCTTCTGACATGGAGGGTGGACCCTGTTTGAATATCAACCTGTACACTGGAGTGACAAGATGGTCAGACAATCGTATGATCACTCCTCTGAAGCTGCACTCGGACAATAACTTGAAATACGTGCTCACAACAGTCTCTGCCGGTGACCATGCCCACTCTAAGCCCGGGAACTCATGTCAGGCACAGACTGCATCTAGAATGTAGGCAGACATGTAAATCTCTGCATGCATGCCTTTAGGTGACTGTCAAGCCTTCGTGACTTGCTCCTTCAGCTGATGAGCTAGTATGCCAGACCAGTTGCATGGTCTTCCTTCTCTAGCCAGTTGGTCCAGCGTGACCACCCAACTTTGAGGGAAGGTCTCAGTGCTTGCTTGGCCACTCATTCGACATGCGAATATGACAAAGTATTGGTATGCCTTCCTTAATATATTCGTCTTATAGATCTAATTGGGGGTCATTCTGAAACAAGCTGGCTCCTTTACCCAATCCTTCAGAATGTCTTTGGAGTGGCCTCTGTTGTTGGGCAAGCTGAACGGGGGAGTCATGATAGTCATGGGCTCGGTCATCTCATACATCTCATCCTAATGTCATGCCTAGAAGGTTGCAAGCTTCGTCCCATTGACACTGCTCAAGGTCATCGTCTTAGGGTCAGTGTTAGAGACGATCCAGTGAATCATGTTTGCACATGGAAACACAGGGTATCTACATGCAATCTGGTACAAGCCGGACTTTTGAATGTTCATGTACACCTGACGGTCTTCAAGGTCTTCCCCAAAAGTACCTGCGAATGTTTCATTCACCTCTTTCCACTTCAGTTTGATGTCCTTATCTAGATACAACTTCGTATCTTCATAGATTGGCAAACCAGAGGACACCTACTCAGCTGTTGCTCCAGTTGTCATACCATCAATGTCCTGAGATCCTGTTCTCTTGGAAGCCATTGAGACAGATGAACACCTGAAAGATTTGGAAACAAGCAGCATGCATGGCAAGAAAGATGTCAGTGAAAACAAAGAAAATTTGGGAAGGACACAACACATACCTGGGAAACTAATGAGCAAGATTGCATAAATTTCACTGGGAGGTTGAGTGACTGGCTGCTAGAACTGCGAAAAAGGCAGTCGAGGCTGTCTGGAAGGCTAGAATGGCTACTGGATTTGCAAAATGCGCAATCCAGTTGGGAAACTGGCTGATGGGATTGCGTAATGCGTAATCCCAACTGGGAAGGACTGTTGGCCCAGGGAAAAATTTGTGCAATTCGCTGGGCCAAGCAGCCACTGTCCTCCAAGAATTCACAAAATAGTCCAGGGGGCCAATGCTAGGCCATAATGCACAAATCTAGAGAGAAAGGTGAGCCTTCCCTCCCCAGATTGCGCAATGCAGCCTTGGTGAAGGTAGAGACCGGGCTAAGGTTGGCCCGACTCATCGACAGGAAATTGAAAGCAAGTAAGTCGATTAAATGCATGTCGACACTAAGTGATAGAAGAAGTGATAAATAGTGCATGCAAAACATGAATGGAAGATTCAGCAAACAGATCAACATGCATGTGGGTGAGGTTGTTCGCCGGTTGGGTGAACGTCCGTGCAAAACAGTTTCATGCATGTGACAACAGTGAGATAGCGATGAAAACTGAAACAGAGCTAGGACAAGCTAGAATACATTTAAACGATAGCAGACATTCAAAGAAATCAATAAAACAACACACACAAAAGCAAATACACAAAAAAACTACATAAATACTGAAAAAGACAAGTTCAGGCCACTTACCCATGAATAGTTGAGCCGGATGTGTCGAAGAGTCCTAGATGTGTTGTGGGATGTCAGAGCTCCAAGTTTGATGTGAATGAATGAGCTCTGATGCGTCAAATAAATAAGTTTGGTCTCATGACGCACATGCCACAAATCTAGGAAAAAGCGATACTTGGAGGGAAACTTCTAAAAAAAGTTTGCATGTAACCCTTGACTACTAAAAATAGCTCCCTGAATCATGGAATTCCTTTTCCATGTTGTCTCTTCCTATTCTGGGAAGATCAAGTCATGCATGCATGCAAGTCAAGTATCCTTGCTACCGGGTGGAACTAGTCAACTAGACTATTCATGCATGCGTGTGCTCAACTGCTCGGGAAAAATGAGCATTCCTCACTGTGGGCTGGGTTGACTGCCCAAGGGGATTGTGCAATTTCTGGGCAAAGCAGCTGACTGTTGCCCAGATTTTCACAAATCTTGGGCCGAATAGCCTACTTTTAGGAAGAATTGCGCAAATCTTGCTGGGAGGGTTGGCTAGTAGGATTGCGCAATCCTGGAGCCCAGTAGGTTGTCAGAGAGGATTGCACAATTCCTGGAGGGAAGGCTGGTTGCCCTCCAGGAATGCACAATTTTCAAGGGGAGGCTGCTTAGGCTACGGTTGGACCAAGTCTAGGTAAGCAACTTGTGAGGGAAATGGATCGACTGTGATTGACAAGCTGCCTTTGTGCGAGGAAAACATTGAAGCTTGAGTACTTTGAAAAGCAAGACAAAGTGTTATGTAAGGTTGGTAGGGAGGCTCCAAAACAAGCTAAGGAATAATTTTGGAGGGTGGTTGTAGCCGCTACAACACTTGGCAACAAACCGGTAGAACTCCAACTCTCTGCATAGACCTTGATCGTGAAAAGCAAGTCTAACACCTCCGAAAGTATTGTTTAGTTCTTAGCTTGTCTTGGTTTTACACTAACTTGATTGTAAGATGTAGCATCTGCCAAGCCCTTGGTCGATCTACACACATTCCAAGCCAAGGCAATATAGTTGTTTCGATTGAGGTTGAGGAGTATATAAGTGCACAAGCAGTATAGTCGTCAAAGTCTTAGTTTCATCTATGGTGTTGCTCCACTGCCAGCAGGCCTGTACAGTACCCCGATGGAGTCACATAGCAACAAAAGCATGGCTCTGCTGCCAGCGAGCCTGGTCAGTACCCTTGCGGAGTTACTTGCGTCACCTCCCTACACAGGAAGCCTTTCTCTTCTTTTGCCTTATTTATTTTTCATTTTGAATTTTTTGACTTTTCATTTTTCATTTTCACTGTGAATAACACTTATTCATTTTAGAGGCGAAAGAGGGATCCCGAATTATTGAGAGCAGAGGAGGTTTTTCCAGTAGAGAAGTAGTTTATTATATCTCTGACATTCCTGTTAAGGTTTTCCCCCTCACCTTACTCTACTTGATTGAGCTGACAAGGGTTAACCCAAAAACAATCGACTAGAGAAGGTGACACTAGTTAGCATGCAAGCGTTGTGTTTACACCAAGTTTCCCTTTGAAGAGTACGTATTTTCCTTCGACGTATCATGGACTAAGAGTAACAAGCTCATCATACAGAGGAAATATGATAGATAACCAAGTAGTGATAGTTGTACAAGTCATCTTGTACTTTACCCAGCTCGCTTCAAGAGCCATACATGGTTTCATGCAAGGCTAACCTACGAACGAAACAAACAAAACAAACATCAAAGCAAAGCAAAAGCAGAAGCTAAAGTGAAAGCAAAGTAGGGAAGTAAAGAAGAAAGAAAACAACCATCCAAACAAAGCATACAAGCAAGCAAGCATGCAAGCAAACAACTGAAAGGAAACACTACTCCTACTCCTATACTAATGGTACATGGGCATGAATACGTGAAGTTATACTTCCAATGCAGCAATAGGTACATTGGTAGACCCATGTTGGTGAAGGCTTGGTCCGCAAGCAACCCAGTGGTGCAAACCAACAAGCAAGAAAGATATAACAATGAAGACAACCACACTTCGTGTTTCAAATTGCCCACGTGACATAAGTGAGTGCAGGAGCATGGCGGATAGTCCGTGGATTTCTCATGGTGATGTGTGACACTACGTGCAACTTAGAAGAATAAGCACACTCTTGACTATGACATGAAAGCAAAGGAAAGAAATAAAGACAACTTGTGTCGCAAACGAGTGCTTGTAATGTAAGACTCCTCCAAATCATGAGAAATGGGAACATGCAATTCGAGGGGAGGAAGTGTGATCTGTGCGTGAGATGGATATTCAATGCATACATATGAGTGATGAGGAGCCTTGGGTGATTGAACGATTTCATGATTGGAAGTGAGACTAACCTCAAGAGAGTGAGGGCCTGACATAACCATCAACTCAGCCTAAAGTGCCTCGACAATCTTGGGTGTCTCAACTTCATCATCAGGTAGATCATCATACATCGGTGGCTTCGAAAGATCAACTGTGATAGATTCGTGATCGTGATCAAAATTGGAAGCAAATGGATCACGACTGCCATGATTAGAAAAATCAATGAATTCTTCGGCATCCTCATGATCAGATGAATCAAACAGAGGGGTAGATGAAAAGTGTATGAACTCATCCTCTGTGTTTTTGGAAAAGATAGATGACGGATCAATTGGATCTTCAATGAATAACTTATCCTCTTCATTGTCAAATGATGGAATAACATACAGTGAGTCCTACGAGCGATCAACAATGGGTGCATTCATGGATTAAGATACACATGCAAAATCATGGATGGAAGGTTCACTAAAGAGGCTAGGAAAGAATGGAGGGGGATCGGATAGAAGGGAGTCATCCTTCACCGAGTGTTGATGTTCAAGCTCCCACTCATACTCTTCATGAATGACAGTGCATGTTGGTTGTGCAATACCAAATCTGTGAGTGGGTTGTTCCTCGTTTACAACAAGTGAAGAGTTCGGAATGGATGAACACAAGATATCATCATCCGAAGGAACACCTGAGTGCGAAGAAAAGAATGCACATGGGAACTCGAAGGACTCACAACCAAATTTATGCAAAAATGGAGTGGAGTGATGTTGGGAGAGTGTGAAGGATGAACACGTGTGCAAACATGATCCTCAACATCACTAGGCGATGATGGAACTATTGAACGAGAGGGAGGCAGACAGTCTGTTGAGACGGTGCCCGCTTCCACATGAGATTGTGCAGTTCCATCAATGAAGAAGGTTGAGCGAGGCTTGACATCAAGATTTCTCTTGGGACGGGTAGATTTCTTAAGACAGTACTCGAGCGGTCCCAGAGATAAGAGAACTTCATTTGGCTCCTCAGAGCTTGAAACTGTAAGTCATGGAAGTGCTGCCAAAAATCAATAACGGATTCATGCGGAGCCCTTTGTTGTTGTAATAGTTTCTGGTCAAGATGGTCTGGATCAAAATGATATAATGTGTCTTCAATAAGATCACAACAATGCTCAAATGAGTGTGCTGTGTCAGCCGGTAGGTTGAGCACCCAAAAAAACGGAGATTCGCGAAGTGTGAATGCAAGAAGCAAACCGACCTGTTCATTAGTAAACTCATCTTACCAATGGATCATGGAAAGAAAGTTATGTAAGTACTCAGGCCAGAACACTTCTCCTTCACCATCATACATGTGAGTGGACAAGAGATCAAAAAGATTCCCCGAGATGGAGACATCTTCACGATTCGAAAAACAACTCGGGGGCAGAAGAATGCAAGTCTCCATGAAAGATATGCAAAGGTTCAAAACTGGATGAGAGGACACTGCTTGTCATCAGGCCCTCCTTCTAGAGCCAAAAATGTTGATGGTGTTGGACCCACCAACATGTCAAGGGGATCTTCCTGATAAGATGTCCCAATTAGACCTCAGACCATTTGGTGTAGGAGTCCCAGCAGTGGGTCGTAAGGTAATGCCTTTACCGCAGTGTCGCACAAAGGCAAGTAGAATAACTATGTCAGCAGCAAGGGTGTGATTGATGCAGTAAGTCAAGGAAGGTGTATGTGAGGTTCCAACACTTCGAAAGGGGAAGGAGGTGAAGGTGAGTTCCAGGTTGAAAGGGATCAATCCCAACTCGGCTAGGAATACACAACATGAAGGACATGCACAACTTTCGATGGAGCAGTCCACTTGGATGTGGCAGTCACATCATACAAGGTAAGATAACACGTACAACACTCATAGATCAGTCTGAGACGAGTGTGACGGTTGTTATAGCAAGGTTCAAGTGAAAGTTCTGTCTCATGTCCGACATAGCAGTCGACATCGATGGTGACAGCATTAACAACATATGCAACACATTAACAACAAGATTCATATAATTGCATGTGAATCAGTTCATACACAAGTATGTAAGTTAAACAACACATATCATTAAAGCAACCGGAGCAGTCCAACTATAATAAAAACATATGCATGAAAATGTTTAGGCTCTTATTATATAAAGAAGAGTAAGTCACAATCATACAATACATCCATGTAAACTTGCTAGCCCCAATAGTGGAATGTTACAACCACATCTGCTTGCTCCTCCAAAGAGATATACTAGCTTCGTGCAGTGGAGAAGCTAAGGCACGTTACAATATTGTCCAAGCCTTCTTCAAAATAGTCTTAGTAGAAGCTTGGTTGACCAAAAGCCTCTCCAATGAGTTATGAGGGACTATTTATAGCAAAGGGTGGGGTGACCCTTGACATTCCCCTTTGTGACCATTCAACTACCCTCATGACTCTTCACCTACTCTATGACTATTACATCCACCTTTGACACTTGAATTACACTTGACATGACTCAACATTACAATGCACATGTACCCATGTGAACAATGGCTTAGACAAGCCAAAATAGATATCATTCGGACTTAGACAACCATAGAAGTCCAACTGCTCGACATCCTCATGCTGATAAACAATGACATATTGATGCCAAGATTGGTAGTCCTTGAGAGTGTCTGTGTGTTCTACTGTGACATCCGTCTGAAACCTGAACCTTGCCTCCATAGCATCTGGGTACACTACTCGGGCTCCTCTGTCCAACTCGTCTGTGAGCATGTGCATCATTGTCTTTAGTGTGGTCGGACCAGCAATGTACTTGTGCATGATGTCTGCACTGATAGGAAAGTCTAAGCTGGTGGCAGTGCGCATCAACTCGTTGAAGTACGAGTCAAGCTCCTATTGGACCTGCTTCTTAGTCTTTGCCTGGGTGAGGGTCCCAAGTGATGGGATCACATGAGTGTGCACTATAACCTCCATGCTTTTGAATACTCGTGCATGGGAAGCCTGTATGCTAGTGATGAGTTGCGGTAGGTCTTCATAGTTCTGGATCTGACTCTAGATATGTGCTTGCAACTTGACCGCATTGGCCTTCATCATCTTTGGCAAGTGAAGCTGGGCTCCCTTGTACTTCATTGTCCATGCTCTCATGTTATCAACATTAGTAGGTATGTTCTTCAAGATGCATACTCTTCTTGCACATCATTGCTGCCATCCGTGGAGATGAATGACTGCTTGATGCACGGTACCAAACTTGGAGTACAATGCTCACATAACTGTGTCCAAGGACAATACTTCATCTAGTATTGCCTTCTTCATTTTAGCTCAAGCAAACATTGTCACCAAGTCTCCTCCCTACTTGGCCACCTGTAGTTCCTTCGCCATTCGCTCATTTTTAGCTATGAGAAAGTGAATACTTGAGCTAGAGGCTTCGGCATACACTCTAGTTGCATCAGCCAACACAACTGGATGCTTGTGCACATCAATCATGATCACTTGCTCTTCAAATTGCGCAGGGGATATTTGGTCATCTGGAATTGGTACTCTCTGAGACTGCATAGATCTATGATGAGATTTGTCAAAGGAGATGTTGTGCATCTTTGCTTCCGGTTGACCACCAAGGATCTCAGTGCCTCCTTGGTCATTCAAGACTTGCTCATCGTCTCGATGCATTGAAGCAAGTGAGTCGACCTCTCTTTGGTGAGGCATGAGGTTAGTTTCCTATTTCAACTCCTGTTGCTCCATGTCTGTATCCAATTGTTCAAGAGCCTGATCTATCTCATGATAAATGTCTTGACCCTACGAGGGTTCACCCTATTCGCCTGATGCCAGCTGTTCAAAAGAATCAACTACTTGTATGGGTGCTGCTTTGTTTGTTTGCACGTGATGCGCCCCCTGCTGAATCTGCTACTGCTGCGCTTCCTTCTCCTGTTGGCGCATCTCTTGTTCTTTCTAGAGTTGCTCCCTTAGCTCATGCAACTCCTTCTCTGCTTCTTCCATTCTCTTCTTATCTCTCTTCCTTCGTGTGATTCGCTTGTCGCGTTGTTGCCTATGCTATTGCTGTTATTACTGCTGGTGCTCTTCGTGGTGCTGCTTTGTTAACCACTCTACAGTGAAGCCAACCTATTCATTGGGTCTGGAGGAATTGTAACAATATCTCCATGAGTCCTCTTCAGCCCAATGAAATGCCCCATGGATCCAATTGAACTGAACTCTCATGCAGTGATCCTTCACAATGCAATGTGGGTCATACAGGTTGAATTTTCAGAGGTCGAACAAGTACTTCTTCATTTGTTCAGCTTTGATAGCTGCTTGCTTGATGCTCTGGATCTCATATAACCCAATCCACAACGGAAGAGTGGGCCAAGGTGCCTTCTTCTTCCGCTGCAGTCTAGCTATCAATCTTGTTGAGATATGATACACTACTTCCTGCATGATAAGCATGCCCAAAGTAAACTTTGGCAGAACATGCAGAGGCTTCTCTGCACTGAACACTTGGATGAATGTGCTGACCGGTGAAGGATACCAATCTGCAATGCTTAACAATGCCTTCATCACTTCTTCTGACATCCAGGGTGGATCATGTTCGAATATCAACATGTACTCTGGGGTGACAAGGTGGTTAGATAGCCATATGATCACTCCTCTAGAGCTACACTCAGACAATAACTTGAAATACGTGCTCACAATAGTCTCCGCTAGTGACCATTCCCACTCTAAGCTCGGGAACTCATGTTGGGAAGAGACTACATATAGAATGTAGGAGGACATGTAAATCTCTACATGCATGCCTTCGGGTGACTGTCAAGCCTTCGTGACTTGCTCCTTCAATTGATGAACCGGTATGTCGGACCAGTTGCATCGTATTCCTTCTCTAGCTAGTTGGTTCAGCGCGACCGCCCAACTCTGAGGGAAGGTCTAAGTGTTCTCTTGGCCACTCATTTGACATGCGAATATGACCAAGTATTGGTATGCCTTCCTTAATATCTTCTTCTTATAGATCTGATTGGGTGTCATTCTGAAACGAGCTGACTCCTTTACCCAATCCTTCAGATGTTGGGCAAGTTGAACGGGGGAGTCATGACAGTCATGGGCTTGGTCATCTGATACATATCATCGTAATCTCGTGCCCAAAATGTTGCAAGCTTTGTCCCATTGACACTGCGCAAGGTCATTGTCTTAGGGTCAACGTGAGAGACGATCGAGTGAAATCATGTCCGCGCATGGGAACGCAGGGTATCTACATGCAATCCGGTACAAGCCAGACTTTTGAATGTTCATGTACACCTGATGGTCTTCAAGGTCTTCCCCAAAAGTACTTGCGAATGTTTCATTCACCTCTTGCCACTTCAGTTTGATGTCCTTGTCTAGATACAACTTCATATCTTCATAGATCAACAATCTAGAGCACATCTGCTCAATTGCTACTCCAATTGTCATACCCCAGTGTCCTGAGATCTTGTTCTCTTGGAAGCCATTGAGATAGATGAACACCTGAAATATCTGGAAACAAGCAGCATGCATGGAAAGAAATATGTCAGTGAAAAAAAAGCAAATCCGAGGAAGGACACAACACATACCTGGGAAATTGATGTGCAAGATTGCACAAATTTCACTGGGAGGCTGAGTAACTGGCTGCTAGAACTACGTAAAAGGGAGTCTAGGTTGTCTAGGAGGCTAGACTGGCTACTGGATTTGCGAAATGCGCAATCCAGTTAGGCAGCTAGCTACTGGGATTGTAGAATGCGCAATCCTAGCCGGGAAGGTTTGCTGGCTGAGGGATAGATTTGCGCAATTTCCTAGTCCAAGCAGCCAATATCCTCCAAGAATGCGCAAAACAGTCCAAGAGGACAGTGCTGAGCCATAATGCACAAATCTGGAGAGGAAGGTGAGCCTTCCCTCCCTAGATTGCGCAATGCAGCCTTGGTGAAGGTAGAGACTGGGCCAAGGTTGGCCCGACTCACTGACGGGCAACTGAAAGCAAGTAAGTCAATGAATTGCATGGTGACACTAAGTGATAGCATAAGTGATAAACAGTGCATGCAAAACATGAATGGAACATTGATCTGAAAATGGGGCACTTAGGCTTCTTGTCTAACTTACAAGAACCTCTCCCACTTCCAAAGCTTAAATACTCCCAAGTCCTTATGATTAACCAATGTGGAATTAATAATGTGCTTCAAAATAAGGTGCATGCTTATGGTTGTTTTAAACTGTTTATGTGCTATAAATTGATTTGCTTAGACTGATATAAAACCTATAACAGTGAAACAATGCAGCAAATAACAAACACACATAAGACAACAATTTAATTAGGAGTTCACCCAAAACTCTTGGGCTACGTCTCTATGAGCTCTAGTCAACTCGACTAGGCTCTCTAGGATTATGGTATAAGTCATTTTACAAGCCCTTGGCTCAAATCCACTATTTTACACAGAAACAATGGGTTTAGACACCATTTTATCCCTGGCTCTTGAAGCTCCCAACTTTTTGGCTCTCGACTCTCGCTCTAGCTCTCGCCTCTGGCTCTTGCTCTTGGCTCTAGCTCTTGGCTCTGGTTCTTGAAGCTCTGGCTTTGGATCTTCGGCTCTGGCTCTAGCTCTGGCTCTTCAACTCTTGCTTCTTTGGCTTCCTGCAGCTCTCTGGCTTTTCACTTGACCTCCAAGTGAGTCCCTCGGTTGCTCTGCGCAGTAGATTTCACTCTCTTTCTGCTCTCTCAGCTCTGAAACGGCTTTCTGCATTCAAATCTCTCTCAATTGAGCTCTCTGGGCTCCTTTGACGCATTTTATCGGCTTTTTGGCTTCCCCAACCATTTCCCTTTGTCTAATTATTCCCCTGCGACTCTGTGGCTTCTCTGCGCTGTTTGTTCGATTGGCCATCTGGCTCTGCAGCTCTGTTGCTTTCAAACGCCTCATCGTCTGCCAAAATGCCTGCTTGTATCTTGGAATGATGATTAGGAGTGGTTACAGAAGGAATCGGGGCCGTTCCATAGGCAAAAATCGAAAAATGGAGAAAATCCCATTACATAGAGAAGGCCTGCAAAATACACTATAGGGCGTGATTTCCGGATGTGAAATCCCTTTCAATTGCCCCTAAATCCCTATCGGGTCTACCATTAGGCGTTATACCACATCACACTAGTGTATTGGGAAAAATCCCAAATACACGGGAAAACCTTCAAAAACTCGACAAAATCCACTTTATCGGACTTCAAAATATTATCGCAATCGCCCTAAAATCGCATCAGGTCCGCCTTTGGCTGTTGTCGCAATCTCCACCATTGATCTGCGGGATCCCTGATCCAACGGTCAATATCCCATTTTAGGTGGCTTAGGAGCACGGAGGTTACCCACCCAAAAAGGTGGTTTTCCTCTCTCCTCCACCAGCCACGTGTCGACCAGTGTGTGGGATCAGGCGGAGCCAGCCCAAAACCATTTTCCGCTTGAGGCCTGCCTGAAACCCGCCTTTACAGAACTCAAATTATATATATTTGCATGTATAAAACCTTTCGGGTCCATTATATATCGCATTGGGCACATTCCTTTGTGTTTCGTTTATTTAACGAAAATGCCAATTTACATAGGAAAAACCCCTTTTTCGGATCTCAAAATATATATATTCGTGCCTATAAGACCCGTCAGGTCCGACTTTATCAGAAGTCGCACAGCCCGGGGTCCCGCCTTAAGTCCCATGCCATCACCGATGCCGATCTGCCAATTTCGGCGATTACAACGTCGCTCGGTCCAAGGGTCCGTCCTTTGCCTTATGTTGTCACCGATTGTGATCCACCGATATTGGCGATCGCGATATCGCATCGGCTTGGATGTCGCCTTAGGTTATATACACTCAAGCTTGCCTTCAACCCGATATGTCAGGGATCGACAATCGGGGGTGCTTCCCCTTTCCTCTTAAGTCTGCCTTTGACCTCCTTCGATGCGATTTTTCTTCATAAAGCCTTTTAGGCCATTTTTTTGAAGATTTGCCTCTTTTTCCAAGGAACAAAAGGCATCTTCTTTCTGCCATAACTTTTGCATCCTAAGTCCATTTTTTCCCATTCATGTTGCAGCAAATTCATAACGAGACGATCTCTGCAATGGGGCTATTTCTAGGAACTTTCTTGGACTTTCATTTTCCTCAGTGAGGAACACTTATACTTAGGAGTCTATCCAAAATCCATTTTGGATCACGCCTTCGCACTAAAACAACTTTTGGTCTCCAAAAGACTGATATATTGATCTGAACAGTACCTAAGAGTAAAAACACCCTCTTCTTTCAACGTCCACACACTTGCCTTGCATAGTGCCTTTGAACCAAGGTCTTTGACCACTTCCCTTCCTAGATGGGCTGGGCTTCTTGGGAAGAACTGTCTTCCTCCTTGCCTTCCTATAGAACCTCTGCTGAAATGGTCATAGAACATGGTTTGAACTTCTTTGGCCTTGATCATTGATCCAAGATGGCTCAAACAAATGTGAAGTTCATTTGCTCCACAAAACTTTCATTTGTATCTGTTTTCCAAGCTGTCAACAACAACTGTTAACAACAACAGAAATACAGACAACAACTGGATGGCCTAAACTTCTTCTTCAACAAAAGAAACAGATTTCACAGCTTGTGAACACCTCCATGTCTTACATCTGCATACAAATGATGGACTAGATAACAAGCCCACAAAACATGTCTTTAAACAAATGACCCTTCAAATCAAGAATGTAGAAAAAGACCATTAGGACTCTTTTTCAAAAGATGAAACACTTCATCATTATCTCCCTTTAGAGACCAAATTAACTTCTCCCAAGTCAACATGGCATCACATGCATGTCAAAGCAATCAACCCTGCAACTTAATTACACATACATGTTTAAAAACAAGGAAATCATAAACATCCCTGTGTTCATGCATCTCCTGCTCATGCATGCATTTCATACTTCAACTTTCACTTAAGCACACTGTACTTTCGAAGCTGAAATGAAATATAATGTAGATGCATCAATAGACATGTAATCTTAATCGGATAAGAACTCTAACCGTTTCTTACCAATCATTTTCAAAGGTACTACCTTTGTCTGCACATTAGCATCATCATGTGAATCATCATGAGACACATCATTCATGGAATATTCCTTTCCATTTCTTCCATCTTCTCTTTCCACTTTCTTTAGCTTTTGTGCAAGCATTGCTGGATTCAAAGTCCAACATTTTGCAGCAAGATGTCCTTGCTTATGGCAGTAAGTGCACTGCATGTGCATCCTCTTGACAACATGATTTTCCTTGTCCAATGGACCTTTGGCTTCTTGCTTCTTTTCCTTCAAAAGTTTCCTGTATGTGGCCATTCTCTTCCAACATCTAGAAACATTATGGTTATCCAACCCACAAAAGGAACATGCAATTCTTTTCCCATACATATGTGGAAACTTATCATGCTTTGCAAAATCAAAAGGAAGATGATTAGAACCATATTTATACCTTTCTCTTTCACCTTTATTGCCTTCATGAGGAGGTGAAGCAAATGAATAAGTGGCTCCCTTTGGAACCCCATCAATCTCTTCAAGGCTGTTAGAGTCTCCCAAACTCTCTAGTTCAAGTGTGTGCTTCTGAACACCTGCATCCTACAATTGATGTTTCAAGCTATTGCATTCCTCCTGAATACAACCTTCACACTCTTGAAGACCTGCAATGCAACTCCTTCTTGGAGCTGTTTTAATGGTCTTCATGGCAGCTTTGGAACTTTCTCCATAAGCTTGTCCATAGCCAAGACCCAAATACTTAGGCCTTTCCTCAATTATTATTGGCTCAACAATACCTTGTGCATGTCTACCCAAGCCTTTTCCTTCATAGCCCATCTTGGACATTAGCTTGGAACCTATGCCTTTGGTATGTTTTTCAAAAGAACCAATATAAGCATTCTTAGAGGAATTTGAAGACAAACTGGAATGGCTTACCTCTTCTTCAAGCTGATACTTGACCAAGGCTTCTTTGGCAACAAAGAGTTGTGACTCCAACTCATGCATCCTTTTCAGGTTCATATTTGCAATATGAAGTTGCCTCTCCATTTCCTGCAATCTGTTGGAAAGCAACTGCTTCTCTTCCTTCATGGAATTCAACTGCTCTCTAAGTATGTTGCTCTTCCTTCCATCCTCATACATTTCTCTCACCTTGTCCATCATGATGAACAAGTCTTGCTTCAAGTCTCCATCATAGAGTCTTGTGATGAAGGAGGAATTTGAGGATTCACTTGTAGAAGTTGTCATTATACCAATGAACAAAAGAACTTCAAACAAGATTAATAAAGTGTTGTATTAAGCAACCTTTTGCAACAACCTCTTGTGCTTCAAGGATTGCTTTGAGGTCCTTTGGAATAGAAGAATGCCTTCAACCCTTCTTCCTTCTTGTCCTTCTTGGACTGAGCTATCAACAACTTTCCCTTCACCTCTACAAACTCAAACAATAGTCAGTCTGCAAACAAGCATACAATCAACCTCTGACTGTTTAAACACCTTTTGGACAAGCAATCTTTGCTCTGTCAATCAATCATTTTGATATAAGCTTCTTTGAAGGTGAGGTTAATCAATCTCAAGCTCGCTATACCACCTGATCTAAAAATGGGGCACTTAGGCTTCTTTTCTAACTTACAAGAACCTCTCCCACTTCCAAAGCTTAAATACTCCCAAGTCCTTATGATTAACCAATGCAGAATTAATAATGTGCTTCAAAATAAGGTGCATGCTTATGGTTGTTTTAAACTGTTTATGTGCTGTAAATTGATTTGCTTAGATTGATATAAAACCTATAATAGTGAAACAATGCAGCAAATAACAAACACATATAAGACAACAATTTGATTAGGAGTTCATCCAAAACTCTTGGGCTACATCTCCGTGAGCTCTAGTCAACTCGACTAGGCTCTCTAGGATTATGGTATAAGTCCTTTTACAAGCCCTTGGCTCAACTCCATTGTTTTACATAGAAACAATGGGTTTAGACACCATTTTATCCCTGGCTCTTGAAGCTCTCGACTTTCTGGTTCTCGGCTCTGGCTCTGGCTCTGGTTCTTCGGCTCTGGCTTCTTTGGCTCCCTGCAGCTCTCTGGCTTTTCACTTGACCTCCAAGTGAGTCCCTCAGTTGCTCTGTGCAGTAGTTTTCGCTCTCTCTCTACTCTCTCGGCTCTATAACTGCTTTCCGCATTCAACTCTCTCTCAATTGAGCTCTCTGGGCTCCTTTAAGACATTTTCCTGGCTTTTCGGCTTCCCCAAACGTTTCCCTTCGTCTAATCATTCCCCTGTGGCTCTGTGGCTTCTTTGCGTTGTCTATTCGACTAGCCATCTGGCTCTACAGCTCTGTGGCTTTAAAACGCCTCATCGTCTGCCAAAACGCCTACTTGTAGCTTGGAATGATGATTAGGAGTGGTTAGAGAAGGAATCAGGATTGTATCATAGGCGAAAATAAAAAAACTTGAGAAAATCCCATTACACAGAGAAGGCCCGCAAAATACTTTATCGGGCGTGATTTCTGGACGTGAAATCCCTTTCAATCGCCCCTAAATCCCTATCAGGTCCGCCATTAGGCATTATACTGCATCGCACTAGTGTATTGGGCAAAATCCCAAATACATAGGAAAACCTTCAAAAACCCGACAAAATCCACTTTATCAGACTTCAAAATATTATCGCAATTGCCCTAAAATCGCATCAGGTCCGCCTTTGGCTGCTTTTGCAATCTCCACCGTTGATCTGCAGGATCCCTGATCCAACGGTCAATATCCCATTTCGGGTGGCTTAGGAGCACGGAGGTTACCCACCCGAAAAGGCGGTTTTCCTCTCTCCTCCCCCAATCATGTGTCGACCAGTGTGTGGGATCGGGCGGAGCTAGCCCAAAACCATTTTCCGCTTGAGGCCGACTTGAAACCTGCCTTTACAGAACAAAAATTATATATATTTGCATGTATAAAACCTTTCGGGTGAATTATATATCGCATCGGGCACATTTCTTTGTGTTTTGTTTATTTAACGAAAATGCCAATTTACATAGGAAAAACCCCTTTTTCGGATCTCAAAATATATATATTCATGCCTATAAGACCCGTCGGGTCTGGCTTTATCGCAAGTCGCACGGCCCGAGGTCCCGCCTTAAGTCCCATGCCATCGCCGACGCCGATCTGCCGATTCGGCGATCGCAACGTTGCTCGGTCCAGGGGTCCATCCTTTGCCTTATGCCGTCGCCGATTGCGATCCGCCGATATCGGTGATCGTGATATCGCATCAACCCGGGTCTTGCCTTAGGTTATATACACACAAGCCCGCCTCCAACCTGATATGTTGGGGATTAGCAATTGGGGGTGCTTCCCCTTTCCACTTAAGTCCGCCTTTGACCTCCTCTGATGTGATTTTTCTTCATAAAGCCTTTTAGGCCATTTTTTTTGAAGATTTGCCTCTTTTTCCAAGGAACAAAGGGCATCTTCTTTCTACCATAACTTTTGCATCCTAAGTCCATTTTTGCCCATTCAAGTTGCAGCAAATTCAAAACAAGACGATCTCTGCAATGGGGCTATTTCCAGGAACTTCCTTGGACTTTCATTTTCCTTGGTGAAGAACACTTAGACTTAGGAGTCTATCCAAAATCTATTTTGGATCAAAAATTCAACAAATAGATCAACATGCATGTGGGTGAGGCCATGCGCCGGTTGGGTGAATGTCCGTGCAAAATAATTTCATGCATGCGACAACAATGAGATAGCGATGAAAACTTAAACAAAGCTTAGACAAGCTAGAATACATGTAAACGACAATAGGCGTTCAAAGAAATCAAGAAAACAACACCCACTCAAGTGAATACACAAAAAGTGACATAAATGCTGAAAAAGATAAGTTGAGGCCACTTACCCGTGAATAACTGAGACAGATGTGTTGAAGAGTCCTGGATGTGCGATGGGATGTCAGAGTTCCAAGATCGATGTGAATGAATGAGCTCTGATGTGTCGAATAAATAAGTTTGGTCTCATGACGCATCCCAAAAATCTAGGAAAAAGCAACACTTGGAGGGAAACTTCTAAAACAACTTTGCATGTAACCCTCTACAGCTAAAAATAGCTCCTTGAATCACGGGATGCATTTTGTATGTTGTCTCTTGCTATTCCAGGAAAATCAAGTCATGCATGCATGCAAGTCAAATATCCTCAGTCCCGAGTGGAACTGGTCAACCGCACTATTCATGCATGCGAGTGCTCAACTTCTCTGGAAAAATGCGCATTCCTGACTGTGGGCTGGGCTAACTGCCCAAGGGGATTGTGCAATTTCTAGGTAGAGCAGCTGACTTTGCCCAGATTTGTGCAAATCCTGGGCTGAACAACCTGCTGTTGGGAAGAATTGTGCAAATCTTGCTAGGAGGGTTGGCTGGCAGGATTGTGCAATGCTAGAGCCCAGCAGGTTGTCAGAGAGGATTGCACAATTCGTGGAGGGAAGGCTGGTTTCCCTCCAGGAACGTGCAATTTTCAAGGGGAGGTTGCTCAGCCTACAGCTGGACCAAGTCTAGGTAAACAGCCTATGAGGGGAATGGATAGACTGTGATCGACATGTTGCCTTAGTGTGAGGAAAACACTAAATCTTGAGTACTTGACGAAGCAAGACAAAGTTCTGTGTAAGGTTGGTAGGGAGGCTCCAAAACAGGCGAAGGAAAAATTTTGGAGGGTGGTTGTAGCCGCTACAACAGGATGTTAATATTCCTTAGATCCTCATCATCTTCTTCAATGGTCACATTGTAGCACTCCAGTGCATGGCGCAATTTGGTGCTCCAATCTGGGTGAATAGAGTCTAAAGAATCCTACAATATTCTGAAGATTGTTGCCTTAACCTCCTGCAATGCTTCGTCGATGCTTTCAAACCCATCCTCAAAGCTGAATGTCATAAAAAATCCTTCTCTTGAGATGTCCCAGTGCATGGTACCGTGGTGGAGCTGTGTTTCCAGGTACCAATTCATAGGAACAATGTCCAAAGTGTGACAGAAAATATGCACCCACTCTGGCTGCGGCTTCATTCTATAAATGTTAAAATTGGCAACTAGGGCCAAAATCCATGTGGGTCAACTTATCTATGGCAGCTGATATTTTTATTGGATCCCTCTCGTCGAGAGGTGTATGATTGATCTAAAGATCATCTGATTCCGATAAGTATTTATGGAGATATGAATTTATTTTGATTATGGAATCATTATCAACCTGACCAGGAACTTATGTAGGCTCAAGAAGCCCAAACGTCATGTCTATTCAACCTATACGTTTTTGGTATAAATAGAAGAGGATTTGGTGTCATTTGGAACACATATTCTTGAGGTGATCTCCTCCTCTCCACATCTTGGGTTTTTGGAGGAGTGAGACACCTAGAGTAATACGCTGGCCTAATGGTGATGCCCTAGCCACAGGTCGATCTACACAGCAAACAGAGACACCTATACGTTGTCAAATGGAGATACCTCATACGCTGGAATGGAAGACCTTATACGCTGAAATGGAGATACCTCATACGCTGGAATGGAAGACCTTATACGCAGTTATGGAGATGTCTATTCACAGCCAACGTGATGCCCTAATCCGTTGTCAATGGAATGCCCTAATCCATTGTCAATGGAGACACCTAGCCGCAGTCATGAAGGCATCTCAACGCAGTCAATGAAGCTATCTTACACGTTGTTCTTGAAGACACTTATACGCTGTTCATTATGGAATATTCTTACGCTAATCATGGAGACCTATATATAGTTCATGAAGAGAAAATACACGTTGTTCATCATAAGGATATTCCAATGTAAATAGAGACATACACGCAGATATATGTAGCTGTAAATGGAGACATATACGCTGATATATATAGTCACCTATTCTGCTGTAAATAGTAACACCTTATACGCAGGCAGAGGAAGGATTGTTGTAGGTAACAACATGACAAATTAGGTCTGCTGGCAGCATGATGTATGAATGGACTGCATGATGTATAATGATGCATGATGACATGAAGCATGGACAACATCATGATGAATGAGACCATGAGCATGGGAAACATAATGAACATGGGCTGCATGATAGATGAGATCATGAGCAGCATGATGAATGGGCAGCATGATAAATGAGATCATGGACATGAAGGACAACATGATGATGGATAAGATCATGGACATGGGCAGCATGAAGTTGAATGAGAACATGGACATGATGGACAACATGATGATGGATAAGATCATGGACATGGGCAGCATGAAGTTGAATGAGAACATGGACATGAAGGACAACATGATGATGGATAAGATCATGGACATGGGCAACATGAATTTGAATTAGAACATGGACATGAAGGACAACATGATGATGGATAAGATCATGGACATGGGAAACATGATGATAATCATGATTAGTGCAACATGGTGCAATATGCAGTGGTACAGCAAGAGAACCAGATGCAACGAGATGATAGGTGAAGGAGTCACCTTGGAGAATCAGTTGAAGCAGAATGTCTTCAACTGATCTCATTGTTATACAAAATGATCGATGCTAGATATAGATAAGTCAAAGTGTTGACTTCTATTGTAAATGTACTCTCTCTCTCTCTCTTTCTCTGCTGAACTGTGAAGAACATAAAAGAATAATTGATCAAGGGTATCCCCACATTGTGGGGTTTGTCCTTGGCTAGCGCCACATCTTGTGTCCTCTTGTCTTGGCTTGTCTTCTGCGATTTATATTTATGTTCTATCTGCAGTTTACTTTAATGCTGATGTGATTGCTAATCTAGGAAAGATAATGAGCTAACTGTGAAAATTGAAATAAATTTCTCCAACATAGAACATACCTAAAATTAACATGGTATCAAAGCTGAGGCGAAGACAATGCCCAAGCAAGAGTGAAAGAGAAATCACCAAAGACAGTTGGGACAAGGACAAGAGGATCAATGGGTTCCTCATCCCTCTTCAAATTCACCGAGGGTGAAGTGGAAGTAGAGAATACTATGAGAATGGTGCAACAGAAGTTTCTGATGGCCTTCGTAAAGATCACTTCATTGGGACGTACGAATCTAAGGGTGGAAGAAAAGACAGATGCCTTGGTTGCAATCAGTTCGGCCATCATACAAAGGAGTGTCTGAATGGCAGAGACACATCTCTTGATGAAGATAACTATCATTCGAAGGACATATTCAATGATCAAAGGAATGACTGGTAATGCAGGTCATCAAGGAAATGGTCGACTCTTCAAAGAAAACAAGGAACCCCAGAATCTCTTTGATGTACTTGATCACAAGAAGAACTTGGTGTCCATCTCGGAAATGGAAGTCAAAGGTTTCAGGGTGGCACTCATCGATGGAAAGGTACGTGTTTGAAAATGGATTTTTCAAAGATGCTTTTGAGTTCAGGGTTGTATCAAGTTGCAGGAATTCCACTGGGGACCATGTCCATTAACACAACACCGAATATATGTGAGTCAGATGGTGACAAAGATGCATGAATTCAAAAAGAGCATGAAGGTACATGTCTGATATGTACCAAAGGAAAATCTTACAAGGAGACCATTCCCATCATGTAGCAGTCCATAGGTTTGGAACAACCCATGGAGTTTGAGATTCATGAACGGGAATCTCATGTATATAGGTGGAAGAAAGCCCTCTATGGCTTGAAGCAAAACATCCTGGGTGTAGTATGAGAGGATTGATAGTTGTTTGATGAAGCTGAGATTCACTAGGAGTGAAACCAATCCAAACCATTACCCAAAGGTTGTGGATGATAAACCTCTCATACCATCACCTTATGCGGATGAACTATTTCTGTCAAGTGCAGACCCTCTCATTTGCAGAAGTAAGAGGGAGTTGGATTCCGGACATATATTTTGCAGTTAGCATGGTGAGCTCATATTTTGTTGAGCCTCACTGGAATATTCTAAGATATCTTCGAGCATAATCTCTCATGGATTGAGATACACTACCAGAAATATGAAAACTGCATGAGTATTCGAATGCTGACTGGGTAGGCAGTGTGGAGGATCACTATAGCACTTTTCAGTGCTGGTTCTCTTTGGATTCTGCTTCGATATCATGGAAAAGTAGGAAGCAGAAGTTGGTTGTTATATGTACCGCCGAGACCGGATGCATAACTACGAGTATGATCTCATATGAAGCTGTAGAAATTTTGAATAATTTAACACATATTCAATGGAGATTATCTTGATCATGTACTATTGCGGAATACATACACAATACATAAGCTCCTCTACGTTGATCATCAATATAGCAGCATCAATAACAATAAAACATCAAGAGCATTCACACATTAACACAGTATGTAACCCGGGGAAAGCATCTCGCTAAAAACCCCACACTATCTGTATATTAATGATTGAGACCATGTAACATTACAAAGTACAATGCTTATCACAAGCAATCCAGTACCAGCTCCACCTGTTACACACAATACAGCTAAGATCTGATCTCCAAATCTATTCCACTGCTTGCCTGCCTCCACTGCTCAATACCTGCTCAAGAACTGATGAGAATGGCTTACCAAACTCGTATTTCACCTCAAAATAATCACTCACACTTTGTTGGACGTGAGCAAAGGCTACAATACTGGGCAAATACGTGAGCAAACTCATTGGCATACTCAATCCCTTGATTGTGCAAGATCTGGTGCACAACTATAGTCACAACTGATAGCAATCTGATTCTCTACCACCTGTCCCTGTTGAACTGAACATGCACTGACATGCAACTGAGTTAACTGATGTATTCATTAGTTGCATCATGAGTTAATAATTAGTTTAACAACTCATCATTAGTCTATTTTCAGTTAGACTAATTACAACTAGTTTAACTAAGTCAAACTAAACACAACTCCATCAACTCCACAATCAACTCCACCAAACTCAACTGATTGAGTTCTAACTGAAGTCATGCATGCAACAACTCAACTGACTCATAAGAAAAGCGTACTTCCTTCTGACAGCTGCATGGGCCACATCTGTAGCTCAAACTGAAGTGCTCCAAGAGAATAAGATCAAGTTTATAGTCCAAATATTATTAAGAGACAATAATATTTGACTTTTCTATTTTTGACAGCCAGTCTAAAAATAGACTTTGATCACCCACACTTTGGTCACCCACATTTTGGTCACCCACATTGTGATCACTCACACTGTGATCATCCACACTGTGATCATCCACACTGTGATCAAAAATAGAACTTGCGCCATAATTTGCCTGCGGGCCCACTTAGTGAAGGCGACTCTTTTCACTAAGCTCCATCATCTTGTTGCAATCTCAACAGAAGCTGCCTGGTTGGGGAAGCTCTTCAGTGAGCTGTTTGTACACCTAATGAATACCACTGTGATTCTCTGTGACAACCAGAGGTGGGATTCGATTATTGAGGAATCCTGTATTCAATGATTTCTCCAGTAGATAGACATCATATACTACCTTATCTGGGATATGGTAAATCGATAAGCAAGGAGGCTCCATCGCATTGAGACTAATGTACAGGTTGCTGAGATTTTTACAAAGCCCCGGGGAAAGATCAAATCTGTGATTTTCCCGTACGACTTGGAGTCATCGAGAGACCCTTGTAAAAGGGTCCTGCATGTTGCATACATTGAGCTCTGGGAGCTCTAGGCGCTTGCAATTCTTACTGGAACAACATATGGCCACAGGGTGACTCACCCTCCCCTGGTGGTGCGCACTAGAACAAGATGATTCACTCTTTTGTGGGACAAGATGATTCACTCTCTTGTGGGACAGGATGATTCGCTCTCCTATGTAGCAAGATGATTAGTTCTCCTGTGAGGTCTAGATGATGTGTTATCCATGACAAAATTGTAGTAGGATGATTAGTTCTCCTGTGAGGATGGGATTGATTAAGTTCTCCTGTCCAGGCATCCTACCCATGTAGTTAGGGACTCACGGGAAGTGCCTCTCATTTGATCAATGAGTAGGGAAATGAATATAGGGACCATAGTAGTATCGATGGATGCATCGCTATATCTACCATACACCCTACACTAGGAAGACCTTCATTGATTTAGGATCAATGATACTGGTCTTGGACCAGTGGTAGGAGTTGTACCTACTATGACGCTAACTTCGGGTCGGTTGAGACTGGTCTGGGACCAGTGGTACATACTCTGAGACTGACCTCGGGTCAGTGTAGGACTGGTTTGGGACCAGTGAGAGTGGTACGTACTATGATGCTAACTTTGGGTCAGTTGAGACTGGTCTGGGACCAGTGGTACACTCTCTGAGACTAATGATACTGGTCTGGAACTAGTGGTAGGAGTTGTACCTACTATGACACTAACTTCAGGTCGGTTGAGACTAGTCTGAGACCAATGGTACATACTCTGAGACTGACCTCGGGTCAGTGCAGGACTGGTTTGGGACCAGTGAGAGTGGTACACACTATGATGCTAACTTTGGGTCAGTTGAGACTGGTCTGGGACTAGTGGTACGCACTTTGAGACTGACTTCAGGTTAGTGGAGAATGGTATGAGACATTCTCGATCAATTCTTCTTCTTCATAGTTCAATATAGCTAAGTTGAGTAGAGTAGAGCCAGCAGAGCTGAGCAAAATAGAATAGAGATAACAGAGCTGAGCAGAGTTGAGCAAAGCTAGTACAGTTGGTCATATGGATCAACGAATGGAGTTCTCCCTAGTTGAGAGGGAGTGTTAAAATTGGAAACTAGGGCCAAACTCCATGTGGGTTAGCTTATTTATGGTAGCTGATATTTTTATTGGATCCCTCTCGTCGAGAGGTGTAGGATTGATCTAAAGATCATCTGATTCCGATGAGTATTTATGGAGATATGAATTTATTTTGATTATGGAATTATTATCAAGTCGACTAGAAACTTATGTAGGCTCAAGAAGTCCAAACGTCATGTCTATTCAACCTATACGTTTTTGGTATAAATAGAAGAGGATTTGATGTCATTTGGAACACACATTCTTGAGGTGATCTCCTCCTCTCCACATCTTGGGTTTTTGGAGAAGGAGTGAGACACCTAGAGTAATACGCTGGCCTAATGGTGATGCCCTAGCCGCAGGTCGATCTACGCAACAAACAGAGACACCTATACGTTGTCAAATGGAGATACCTCATACGCTGGAATGGAAGACCTTATACGCTAAAATGGAGATACCTTATACGCTGGAATGGAAGACCTTATACGCTGAAATGGAGATACCTCATACGCTGGAATGGAAGACCTTATACGCAGTTATGGAGACGTCTATTCATAGCCAACGTGATACCCTAATCCGTTGTCAATGGAGACACCTAGCCGCAGTCATGAAGGCATCTCAACGCAGTCAATGAAGCTATCTTACATGCTATTCTTGAAGACACTTATATGTTGTTCATTATGGAATATTCTTACGCTAATCATGGAGACTTATATATAGTTCATGAAGAGAAAATACACGTTGTTAATCATAAGGATATTCCAATATAAATAGAGACATACACACAAATATATGTAGTTGTAAATGGAGACATATACGCTGATATATATAGTCACCTATTTTGCTATAAATAGTAACACCTTATACGCAGGCAGAGGAAGGATTGCTTTAGGTAACATCATGAGAAATTAGGTCTGTTGGCAGCATGATGTACGAATGGACTGCATAATGTATAATGATGCATGATGACATGAAGCATGGACAACATCATGATGAATGAGATCATGACCATGGGCAGCATAATGAACATGGGCTACATGATAGATGAGATCATGAGCAGCATGATGAATGGGCACCACGATAAATGAGATCATGGACATGAAGGATAGCATGATGATGGGAAAGATCATGGACATGGGCAGCATGAAGTTGAATGAGAACATGGACATGAAGGACAACATGGTGATGGATAAGATCATGGACATGGGCAGCATGAAGTTGAATGAGAACATGGACATGAAGGACAACATGATGATGGATACGATCATGGACATGGGCAGCATGAAGTTGAATGAGAACATGGACATGAAGGAAAACATGATGATGGATAAGATCATGGACATGGGCAGCATGATGATAATCATGATTAGTGCAGCATGGTGCAATATGCAGTGGTACAATAAGAGAACCAGATGCAGCATGATGATAGGTCAAGGAGTCACCTTGGAGAATCAGTTGAAGCAAAATGTCTTCAACTGATCTCATCGTTATACGAAATGATCTATGCTAGATCTAGATAAGTCAAAGTGTTGACTTCTATTGTAAATGTACTATCTCTCTCTCTCTCTTTTTCTGCTAAAATTTGAAAAACATAAAAGAAGAATTGGTCAAGGGTTTCCCCACATTGTGGGGTTTGTCCCTAGCTAGCGCCACATCTTGTGTCCTCTTGTCTTGGTTTGTCTTATGTGAATTATATTTATGTTCTATCTACAATTTACTTTAATGCTGATGTGATTTCTAATCTACGAAAGAGAATGAGCTAACTGTGAAAATTGAAGTAAATTTCTCTAGCATAGAACATACCTAAAATTAACAATAAAACTTAGTCCATTTTGCTAGGTGATCGCACGGATAATTTCTTCCATCATATTTTTCAGTTAGCCGAACTTTCAGGCAACCAAACCGCAATCTCATCATTCTCCTGTACTCGTGCCATTCATCAAAAATGTATTTATGCGTACCCCACCATCGTGCAGGTGTAACGTGTAATGCCAAATCCAATGCTTGGAAGCAATGCTTCTCAGGCACTTCCCTTTCAAATGAATCCAAAATTTTATCTACATCAGTTAGAACATCATAATAAGGAAAAATTCTTATCTCATATGATACACATCGCAGTGATTTAGTCATCATATTACAACACAACGTAGATACTTCGCGAAACCTATTCGGCTAGTGCTCCAATTCTTCATCCGAATATGATGTACAAGAGATTTCGCGGTCCCATGCAATTCGTCCATTGGCTGTCGGATTATCCCAGTCTTGATCTCACGCTGTTATCTTATATATCTGGTCCAAATCATCATCGCTTTCCTCATAATCACGGACCGGTTCAGTATAGCGCGATCCTTCTACAAGGTCCAATGGGAATACTACGTTGAGCGATTTACTTTCAAACGACATCATCTGCTTCTTCTAATTGATTACCCCGTTCATATCAATGGCCCAATCAATTCCTAGGAGCGTGGGGTATGGATTGTTGTCATCAACAATCTCTATTACTTCAAAATCGACCAATGTGCTCGCTCCTTCTATATCTACGGTTATGCCATGCAATCTCCCCATAGGGATAATCTTCTGTTGATTTTCCATTCTCAATTGGATTGGAGACCACTGCAGCAGAACAGCACAGGTCTCCCCATTCTTTCACATCTCTATTTAGGCAAAACATTCACATATGACCCCAGATCCAAAATAACTTAATCCATTTCATACTCTCTTATTTGCGCGGTAAGCCTCGTCTCACGCCCTATCCTTGTCTTATGTTTGCCTATCTTTCTAAATGTGTGGTGTCCTTTAGGAGCACCTTCCTTACCATCGCACTTATTTATCAATTCTTGCATTCATTTTACGGTCTTGCTGTCATGCAACAAATTCATACAACTCTCCAAGAAAGTCGTAAGCATGGAGGGGTCAACTTCTTCAGACAGCTTGTCCTGACTTCCTGAGGTAGAGGCCTCTGTGAAGCTTTTTCTTGCTTCCATGAACGTTTCCTTTGCACACTCTGGGTCAAACCCAACTTCTTTCTCTGGAGCCTTGTGAACCCACTCACTTTATTCAAGCTACTTTCCTTTATCATCACCAGTCATCATCCCACTTCGCAACACAATATTTACATTGGGATCCTCCTCACGGGGCTTGGCCCTCATCATCTGTAAATTCTAGGTGGGCTGCTAAGGCTACACCTTCTTCCCCTACATCTTAGTTATCAATATAGGGTATTCTTTTATCGCGTGGTGAAACTGAGTGCAATATCGGCAAGATGGGTGTGTCTAGGTTGTACATTCCTGCATGTAGTGTCCTTGCACTCCGCAATTATAGCAAATAACTTGTCCTCGACCTCTACCAGGTCCTCCTCTTACTCGGCCTCATCCGCGGCCCTGATATCCTCCGCGCACTCCCCCAATGCCTTGATCTAGAGGCCAAGTTTTTTTTTGCATTCGATATGCAGGCGTTCTTTCCATCATCAAATCATAGCTATGGAAATTATGCTCATCGTGGCCCACTGATTTACCGAAATTGCAGAATAACTGTTGCGGTGCCCGCACAAATTTTTACAGCAAGTGGAAATTGTCTGTTACATGTTTTCCAGCTACCTGACGGATAGCGCACCACAGCGCAGGCCCTGTACTTGGTATTGCTGGGGCTTCCTGCCTCAAAGGCATGGGTTGTCCCCCTGCCATATAATTTGTGAAAATAGGGCAATGATCCTTATCATGCCCCTGGTTTTTACATTTTAGGCACCAAACTTCTTCGCGCACCTCCGGCCGAGCTGCTTTTTCCTTCTTCAAGCTCTGCAACTCTAAGAAGAGGTTCTGTAACTCTACGTGAATCTGCTGAACTCCCAAAGTCGCATCCTGGATAGGGGTCTCATGTAATCTCATTGTGATCTCTAGTGCTTCCGCTTGAGTCCCTATCTTTTGTTGTGACAAAGCAATCCTTAAGTGAGGTAAGAGTGTGTCTATAAACCAATCGCGGTGCTGACTGTCTCTGAGATTCATATTGGCTTCGGGGATTCTAAACTTCAGTATTTGATCCAGCTGCCAAGGTGTTTCGCTAATACTCATCGCTATTTCCTTAAATCCAATGTCTGATTGCGATTCAGACTTAGGTCCATCGAATTCCTTGTTCAGAGCAGTTTGAGTGTCTGCCAACAATGCCAATGGGTTATCCGTGCAGTACTTAATGTACCATGTCAATGCACAATCTTGTAGAGAAGTAACCAATTGTACCTTCTTTATATGATCATCTGTAATATTCCGTGCCATCCATACAACCTTCACAACGAACCAAAACTGATCCGGGTCCTCACTTCCCAAGCCTTTAAAAATAGGCAAATTCATGGTATTCAACATATTGAACAGTGGCGGAGGTGGTGGTGGTGTGGGTAAAGGTGTATGTTGTGGAGGTGGTGAAGGTGGAGGTGGGGTGGGTGGATGAGGTATTCATGGAAAACCATGCTTTATCCACTGTATAGCGCTTCGCGGTGAGGCATGTACTGCTCCCTCATCGTCGCTCAAAGGGGGTTCTATCAATGAGATGTATTCATGACCTGTTCTCTCCAGATTTCTAAAGATTTTTCCACTTCGTGTAGATCCAAGCATCAAGGCAGTGGCATAACCCACTTTTTGCACAAGAGCGTTTTAATCCAAGTATTAAAATATTTCAAATACTTACCTTGCAGTCCCTTGAAGAAGCATGGCTCTGCTTCGCTGTAACTGAATGAGGTATCGACCACGAATTCTGTGACAAATCCTCCTATGACTTGATCAAGCTAGTGATCGACAACGTGCATGATCTTATCTTTAGAGGCTTCCAACTTTCGCACTAGCTCTAGGGTCGACACTATTGGACCATCAAGTCTCCACCTTCCTTGGTCGTCTGCCAATTTAGAGATCCACTCATATAGTTCGATCAAGAAGGTGTGGAAGAAGATATCATGTATCTTTGTGTATAAGTATCTGTCCAACAACTGTTATTTTTTCAGGCGCAGATTTCTGTTTTCTTGCGCTGCAAATTTGTGGATCTTTCTATCCAACCACTTCTCAATTTCTTTCTTTGTTGGATTCCAGTGATGCGACATCACACATCTCTTTATGCATATCCTAGTCCCGGCAATGAAACCATTTGTTGGCTTAGTGGGCCCTGACGTAGGTTCAAAGTTAGTTGTGCCAAACAAATCCCTACACTACTGGCCCTTTCAGCATCAATCCGCGGAGTGCAGACTGAAGTCTCACCCGAAGCAGTATGGGGGGGGGTGCTAGAACCAAGTTTCCACAACCAGGGATCAGCGTGATGTTGCTTTATGCCCTAAATCTGCCTTCATGCAGATCGATAAGCCCTTATGGCTTATCGATATAACTTCCTTTAACTAGCCTCTAGACCTTCGCGAAGGTGTATGAGTGTATTTCGCAGACCCTGAATAGGCGAGTCAACTACTTACGCGCATCAAAGATTACTCTTAACCCAGTAATTACTCAGATCGGCTTAAGTGTTTGATAACTTCAACATACAACAAGATAATCTTCACGTAACCAGTTAACATCAATTGCGTACATCTAACAGTATAAATCGTGTAAAGTCGCACATCAATACGTCATTATTTCATAAACCCATCATAACATAAAGCACATTCATATAAACAGACGTAAAGAGATAAACACAGGTATTTGTGTGATAATCTTCTTTATTAATATTCAATTCAGCTTATAGACTCAAGACTTCCCTGCACACTCATTTGTAGGGGTTTGCACACTTAGCTGCGGACTCTACTCTAGGCCTCTGCACACACAGCGGTAGAGACTTTCTTCCTACTCTTCTTCGCTAACTCTTTAGACTTATCCCATAGACCAAACTTCATTACTTGCCTTAGACATCCTCAGACACACCTATTTATACAATCCCATGGTCTGCAGACCATGGGTAGATCCTCAAAAACCCGACTCAACTTACACAAAAAAGGGTAAAACCCTTTATGACTCTTTAATTATCTGCGCGCTCCGCAACCACAACTTGTGGAGACATTACATTTTATACAACAAAGCTTGGGATTTTTCCCCAAAATTGACCCTATGGGACCCCATCCCAACAATGCGTTAGTGTGTACTTGAACAAAATGTCGGAAATTATAACAATAAACAAATTACAATACAAATACAATTTAGCCCTTATAACTAGCTATAAAATAGTTGAAAATAAGGCTAAATAATGAATAAATATGGGGTTCGTTGATTTTTTAAGATCCTAAAAGTACAAGGGATATAACAATTAAAACAATGTTTTTTTGATAGGTGGTTGTCATTGATGTCAACCGAAGAAACATTAAGAGTTTCTCCGCCTTTTGTCGCTTAAAATGACTTGGCAATTCATGGATTATCGTGTTAGGAGCATCCTTAATGGATTGTCCTCATTGATATGTTTCTACTGGTATGTGGCACGCCACATAGTTCTTCATGATTTGAGAGATATTCCAAATTGAAGTTGGAGACCCCAATAAGTGGGATAAAACCCCTAGAGGTGGTGACATGGTACTCTTTTATTGGTTGTTGACCATCACACATCAAACATGAGGGATATTTATCATGTTTCATGGAGAAATCATGTTAAGGAAGGTCATCACAAGCATCTTGCACCCATAAGAAATATTATTTATACATTAAAGGCTAAGTTCCTTATCTAAAGGGAAATGACCTTCCTTGCTTGGGCTACAAGGCATGCCAACTCAAAATTTAGCCCCTAAAATCCTCCAATGGTCATCCACTAGAAACCCCTTCTATATCTATAAAAACAAGTCACATTCTCCTCCATGAAACAGTGAATTAACATGATCATCATTTGAGGTATAGCTTTGAAATTTTGACCCTAAAGGAGATAACACATGATCATAAGAGAGGGTTAGGGTTTGGTAATTAGGTTATGTTATGGAGGTTCGTTATATTGTAGGTCACTTTGCTAGATGAAGAGAGAAGTTTTGAATGTGTGGTCTATTTCTAACAATGAGAAAAATGATTCCATCAAGACATTTGTGGCATAATTTTTAAGCATCACAGTTTGCAAATTTCATTAAGTGGTATATTTCTCATTGTAGGACAATAGAATATTTGTTTTGGGACACGAATTAGAGGAGTATCTTTCAGTCCAAGGGATTTTAACTTGAATTTTATTTTGGTTATGGGGATTCGTTTTGCCATTTTTTATTGCAGGTACATGCCTTTTTTGAACCTCTTAGTCCTTATCTTCTAGGGTACCTGTTCTATACTTTAATTACAACACCAATGGATGTGAAGTTCAAATTATTATTGTATTTATTTTGGCTCCCTCCAAAAGTGTTACATCATAAAGATTGAAAACAATGAAGAAGTTTGTGTCTTGTAGGTTGAAGGGTAGGGACACGCGTCTATTTCTTAAGTAGTCAGATGCATTCATTAGGGGAATTTTGAGGTCTAAAATGGGCCTCCTAAGGAAATTATAAAATAATAGTGGAAATAATAAAATAAGTTTGGATTACATCATCAAATTTTATAGGGGAAAAAGAAAAAACTATTTTTTCAACTCGTATTTTCAAGTTATCTCCCTATGGGTTTACTCAAATTTCGAGTGGGAACACTCGTTGGATGCAGAATTTGATTCCTCATCCAAGGAGTACCCATGTTGCAAATTCGATGGACCTTGCTACACAAAAAATGAGAAATACATGAAAAAATGTGATTGATTGCAATAACATTTTTTCATGTATTTCTCATTTTTCATGTAGCAAGGTTCATCAAAAGTATGCAACATGGGTACTCCTTGGATGAGGAATTAAATTTTGCATCAAATGAGTACTGTTGCTTGAAATTTGAGTAAAACCTTAGGGAGATAAGCTGAAAATTCAAGTTGAAAAGGTAGTTTTATTATTTTATTATTTTTTAATCTTTTTACCTTTTTACCCCAAAAATGGTGAATCATCCCCCATGGTTGACATCATCATCTTAAATCCTACTGGTTCTTATAAGGTTTATTTTGGTTGTACATTTTTCTTAGGAGGCCCATTTTAGACCTCAAAAGTTCTCTAATGGTTCTCTATGAAATTTCGCTTTCTTGGTGATCCATGGTTGTGATGCTTAGTAGTGCATCTACTTCAAAAGTGTGACATAAGTTTTGTATTTCTACGAAGACACGAAGTGACTTAATCTAGCAAGGAGCAGTTGAAGTTTTTCATTGGAGAAATATATATATATATATATATATATATATATATATATATATATATATTTATATTTATATTTATATTTATATATATATCCCTATTTTAGATTAAGCTAACTTCACTAAAAATTAAATTGTATAGTGACATGACAGTTGAAACTTTTTGTAGTTGGAGACATCAGTATTTACTAAAGAGAGAAATTTAAGTGGTTCCTCAATACATCATCCTAAAAGAAGTTTGGTAGCCTAGAAGGACAAGAGCAATCACTCTACCTAAGAGTATCACAATATTATTTTAGTGACTAAGGTTGGTAGCGGTAAGTCTATGTATCACTGCTCACAAAGACAAAGAATTGGTCCAAATAGAAGTGTATTTGCAACAATCATTAGTGAGGATATCATCATCACTGCCAGAGAGGTTGATCTACAAATGGTGATCTACAATAGTTTCAAGAAGTAAATAGTGGCAACTATATGTCTGTCTTCACTACAACAAAACCTTATCATCAAGAACAGTGTAATCACATCATCAAGGGAAAAACTTCTTCATTATTTCACAAAATTAAAGGAAGAGAAAATACATCAATCTCATCATCAACATCAAAGGAATTTTGTACATTAGTTCAAATCATTGTACAAGTTGTCCAAAAGGCATTATTGTACAGGGAAGTGTAAGAGTCAATGGGTCATAGTGGTTGTGGTTGGCACAAGGGTTTAAGGTTTGTTGTTGGGACAAGGTTTTTAGGTCCTAGGGTTGTTGGTCTGTTGAATAAAAACCATTTTATATCATTGTAAAGTGGATCGTTGTCCCTGGTATGCAGTTGACAATTTTTGTAATTAATTTTTGTCTTTATTAGGGTGGTAGCATGGTGCTAGGGAGGTGGTTGAAGTCACCTTCAGATTGGAGCCTGAGGGTGGTAGGGTGGTTTAAGGGAAAGTTGGAGCTTGCTAGGGTGTTGGAGCATCCTTTCAGTTGACTGCTAATAAAGCCCAGGGCATTGGGGTGTCCTTCTAGTGGGTGTTGGAGAAGAATGCTTTTATAGAGTTATAGGGAGTTTTATTTTTTTATTTTTAGTTTTTATTTTTTATTTTATCAGTTTGAGTTGAAGATTTAAAGAACTTATTAGAAAAGCGTTTAGTGGTTTTTGACCCGGGGGGTGGGGGGGGGGGGGTTTCCACCTAAAAATATTTATGTTTAGTGTCTACTATTTATTTATGGTTTTGAATACTGTTGAAGATTAACTAATGCTCTGAAAAGATTATTAAGTTACTAATCGCTGAGAAATACTAATTCACCCACCTCTCAATGTTTCCAACATGTTTAACGCTAGTTATGAATCAACATAAATCAGAAAGCCATATTTTATGCAATAAAATGATTTTACTTTAAACATGCACAAAAACCCCAAGATTATAGGTCAAGAATATGCAAGAAAACCCTACAAATTTAGGTAAAAAATGCATAAAAATATTAGACATCTAAGGTTTTTGATGCCTAAAAATTGAATGTAAGCTAAAAAAATCATAAATTTACCCTAGAACCTAAAATAAAATTTCAATTTATAAGTATGATTGGCTAAAGGGAAAAGACTAGTGCCTATTATATTTTTATTTGGACATATAGAGTCAATTAAGGATCCCTTAAGAGATATAGATAGGGTTTGTAGGTGACTTGCTCAAAAGAACATGAAAAGTGCTTGTTTGGATAATCCTCTCCAAGAGTTTTCCAACAATATATGGGACTTAGAATAACTCCCAAGGAATGAAGATAAATCAGGGTTTGAAGTATGTCAGTTGAAGCAGTGTTCCAAAGGCTCATGGTTCTAGTGTGGGCACCTCACCAGGTTGGCACCAAATGATAAACCACAACTTAGGAGGGAACATGACAACTGATGAGTGGTGGAATGGCAAGGCCATCGGTCACAATGAAGTCACAGGGAGCCTAGTAGCAAGTGACCAAGCACTTATCAAACCATTCATTTAATTAAGCCACTCACAACAAACACAATGTCGAGCGAGGGGTGATGAGAGTCAAAAGGCCCTTGTTCACAATCCCTAGTCATAGGGTGCTTAGCCTAAGCACCCAAGTGCTTATCAGATAGCTCTATCTAAATGATGTGCACACAAAAGTGTTGGCATTATGATGCATGTGTTGTACTTGATGGAAACCCACTTTTAGCATAACAACTCACCTGTATATGGTAACTAGATGAATCTACAAGAGAGATATCAGATGTGACAGAATGCATGGTAGTTGTGTTTATAGAAGTGACAAAATGCAGGGTAGTTCAAAGGAATCATTTCAGAAGTTATATGGCAAATCTCAGTGTAACAAGTCTATTCAAAGGTAACATGGAATTTGCACAAAAGAACATGAAGATGGAACTAAGGTCTACTAATCAGAATAAAGAAGTTGAAGGAAAAGAATGGTGTAAAGTAGTTTAAGATGTATACACAAGTCCACTTAGTTAAAACATTGTATACACGCTAGTCCACAGAACAAAATGAGCGTATACGTATACACACACTTTCACAAGAAGAAAAGCGTGTATATGTGAGAAAATCAAGGAAATTGAAGAGGAGACAATACCATGGTATTAGTCCACAATATTGAGCAGAGTAATGACTATTTGATCCCATCCAAGAATACCACGGGTCCTAAGTGGTTTTGGTTCGAGGTTTTTGGTCTGAGGTATTGGTCCAAGGTTTTTGGTTCGAGGTATTTTGTCTGAGGTATTTGGTCCAAGGTTTTGGTCTGAGGTATTGGCAAAGGATTTAAGTATATAAGAAGGAGAATATCAAAGGGCTAAGTGCACAAGTAATGAATATCTTATGAAGTGTTAGATCAAAGGAAAATATGCATGTTATGGGTTTCTAATGCTTTGCTTGATCTAGACTAAGTATGCACCTAAGTGTTTGATGATGGATGAGATCTAATGATGGATCAGGATCATAATGACTTGTCATTATAATAGATAGGCTAGATCTAATTGCTAACACATGTTTTATCCTTTATATGTAATGATCTGGGTATGTCTGAAGTTGGGAATTGCAGTGAAGTTATAAGTAAGTATTTGTAGATCTATACGCTAGTTCGCTTTGGTGAAGGTGCGTATACATGCTGGTTCGACTCTTACCAAGTACCGTATGCAAAATAAAAACTTGATGTTCAGGGATGACTAATCTATCATGTCAGTGTTACTGTTTTACTATTGTTTTTCAATGATGTCTTCTTATATCTGAAAGTAGAACTGAATGTATAAGGAAATTGAGTCTGATTGATTGATTGATTGATAAAGAAGGGTGATCCTTGTTGCTATCTATTTAGAACTCTGTAATATGATAGTAGATATTCAGAATGTCACTGATTGGTACAGTTTGTGGTTCATAGGTTTTATGATTCAGTATCATTAGAGGTATACGCAGGTTGGGCTAAAGGAAGTAGCATATGCACGCAGGTTGTGCTAAATGAAGTAGCGTATACACGCAGGTTGGCTTCATTGGAGAAGCGTATACATTCTAACACATGAATTTTTAGGTTACAGTTGGTTCTGGTTGTTGATGTAGTGTTCTGGGTTTAGATTTTTGTATTGGTTACAGTGATCTGTCTGTTCCAGTTGATTGGTTGAATTTGATTAAGTTTGAATGAATGGTTGATTTAGTTATGACAAAGGTTTAATGATTTTTTGATTTAGTATGTTAGAGGTTCAATGATTGTTTGATTCAGTATGTCAGAGGTTTAGTGATTGTTTGATTTAGTATCTCAGAGGTTTCAGTGATTGATTGATTCAGTTATGGTTGATACAAAGATTGATGATTGGGTTTCAGTTATGTTAGAGATTTATGATTGATTTTCAGTGATTGGTTGATGCAAATGTATTGCAGTGGTGGTTGATTTTGAGATTCAATGTTATTGATGGGTCCAATATGAAAATTTGATGAAACGTGGCCTACATATTGTGTTGTTGTGTACCAGGAGTATCCAGTCTGAAAATTTATGAAACGTGGTCCTTGGAGGACACTGAGGGTTGGAGCCTTCAGTGAGGAAGTCAAATCTTCCTACCAGTAGTGGCTGGTGATTTTATTAGGCGGTTGGAGCTCCCTTTCGGTAGTAGCTGGAGAACGAGTGAAGGTTGTAGCCTTTTGTAGGTCGGCGCCTACGTACTAGTAAACATATCTTCTAGTACAAGAGCTACGGGGTTGTAGCTCCCTTCTAGTAGGAGTTGGAGAACAAGAGAAGGTTATACCCTTTTGCAGGTGGGTGCCTGCGTACTAGTATGAGTCTGCACCAGTATAAGATTGTAAATAGATTATTCTTTATATTAAAAGAAGACAGAGACAACAACAACAAGTGGTTTTTCTCCCGCATTGGGTTTCCACCTTAAATCTTGGTGTTCATGTGTGTTTCTTATGCATGATGGTTTATTCTGTTATTACTGCACATGGTTACTATTTAATGTTTAATAAAGTATTGATGCACTGATTCAAGATCAATATATGATGAATTAACTGAATCATAAGTTCACTGGATATACATTGGTTGCCTTAAGAACAATTGCGTGCACACGCGAGTTCCCTTCTCTAAAGTAGGATATATAAATCTTATTATGGAAATGAAAAAGTAATTTATTGTTATGCTCTTAACCTGCAAAAAGATACCCAAATACAAAATATACGAAGAAAGATACCCAGAACATAGAATAGTGAGAGACAACAACAAATATTTTATTATTCAGAAAGCAATGTTCACTGGCCTCTTCGAGGGGACAACCTCCAATAGAGCAGAGCTCGATTCAAAAATAAGACACGATGCTCCTCACAGGGAGTCTGTATCCTTTATATATGACTCATACATGCAATACCATGGATCAATACCATGGGTTTTATTAATACCATCTATCTAATACTACGGCCCATTTGCAACTAACTGTGGTCTCGTCATTAATTGCGGGTTAACCACTTATAATTATTAATATGGGCTTTATTGACTCTTGACTATGACTTGATCCCATTACATAAATAAGGGGGTTAGGGTGGCACCCTAACATGCCCTCCCCCTTAAGACTAGGCTTGTCCTCAAGGCTGAAGCTGCGGAAACTGTTGAAGAATAGTGGCTGGTTCCCAAGTTGCATCTTCCGAAGAGGTGTCTTTCCACTTGACTAGGACTTCCCTAATCATGCGGCCCCACAGGTGCCTATCTCGTGTGTCTAGGACCTATTCAGGTTGGAGCCAGATTGACCCTTCTTCGTCCAATTCAGGTAGATTGGTTTGAATTCTGCAATTGTTCCCAATCACTTTCTTGAGGCATGAGACATGGAAAACTGGATGGGATTTTGCAGTAGGTGGCAAAGCCAACTTGTAAGCCACTTCTCCAATGCGCTGAAGTACTTGATATGGTCCGTAGAATTTTGGAGATAGTTTCTGACAACCCTTGTCTTTGAGTGATGTTTGCTTATATGGTTGCAGCCTCAAAAATACCTGATCCCCTTCTTGAAATTGGCGCTCTGAGCGATGCTGGTCTACCTGTTGCTGCATGCGGTTTTGAGCTTGATGAAGATTCTCTCTAAGATGGGCGAGCATGGTTGCGCGATGTTGTAGGAGTTGATCCACTGCTTGTACCTTTGAGCACCCCTTGATATAAGAAGTAGGGGAAGGAGGGAGTTGACCATATACTGCTCCATAGGGAGTCATTTTGGTGGTGGCATGATAGTTGGTGTTATAGCACCATTCAGCCAGAGGTAACCACTGTACCCAAAGATGTTGCTTTTCTGAAGTGAAACACCTAAGGTAGGTTTCCAGACATTTGTTGACGGCTTCAGTTTGACCATCCGTTTATGGATGATAGGAAGTACTGAGTTTTAGTTGAGTGCCTTGTAGCCTGAAGAGTTCCTGCCAAAAATTACTAGTGAAGATCGGGTCGTGATCAGACACAATAGAAGTGGGCATGCCATGCAATTTGAAGATCTGATCCATGAAAGATTGAGTGACCAAAGTCGGTGTAAATGGGTGGGGTAGGGTGCAGAAATGAGCATACTTCGAAAGTCTGTCCACAACCACCATGATGACTGACTTGTTTCCTGACTTTGGAAGACCTGTAATGAAATCCATAGAAACCTCCGTCCATATTGATGCTAGGATGGGCAACGGTTGTAATGTGCCTGGTGCATTGATGGTCTCCCCTTTGTGGCATTGACAGACATCGCATTCTGCTACGAAAGTAAGGATGTCCTTTTTCATTCTTGTCCAAAAAAATGATCTTCTGGTGTGAGCATACGTCTTTTGAAAGCCTGAATGTCCTGCAATGGGGGATGAGTGCAATTCTGCCAAAATGTGACTTTGTGATGGATGAAATTATGTGTACTTCCACTATCAATCAAGACTACTACTGGGCGATGTTTAATAAAACCTCTGATTTTGAGAGTTTGAGGTGAAGAAATCCCTGCCAAAGCATGCAGCAAAATAACTGGTTCGTCAGGGACATTGTCCTTTTGGTTGTCCTCTTCTACCGCCTCATGTTCCTCAAGTGGTGGATATTCCTCCGATGACCTGTAGTCAGTGGCATCAATTTGGAAAATTTGGGCTCCTTGCATTTATGACCTGGGGAGTATTTTTCATCATAGTAGTAACATAATCCTTGCTTTCTTCTTTTGTCCATTTCTGCAGGTGACACCTTTTGGACCTTAAGTGTTTGAGTCATGTTGTGAGCCTGTGGGGGGCGACCCTTAGTGGAGAAATTTGGGTGACTGTACTGGGCTGCTAATGCACGTTCCACGTTACGAGCTACCTTGCAAGCCTCCGTCCATGTGGGAGGGTGGTGCAGTAGGACTTGGGCTTTTATGGCTTCTTGAAGACCGCTGATAAAACATTCCATGTAGAACACATCTGAGAGACCCCTAGTGTGGAAGGCTAAGGATTCAAAGGTTGTAATATATTCATCCACTGTGCCAGTCTGTCGGAGCTTAGTAAGACGACCCAAAAAAGAATGGTCAAAGCGGTCTGTAAGATCTTTTTTGAAGTTGGTCCAATCCAGAAAAGGTCCATTGCAACGTTGATGCCATTCCCACCATTGCCACCTTTCATTGTCCAAGTACATGCTCCCCACCATAAGCTGAGTCTCATTATCTAAGATGTTATTCAGATTGAAATACTACTCCATTTGTGCTATCCATGCTGCTGGGTGAGAACTGTCAAACTTATGCATATCCAACTTGGGAGGTCACTGACGGGATTGTTGGTGGGTGCCCTAGACGTGAGGAGAGTGGCTAGACTCACCCTCACTGTGTCCATTGCCATTATACGCCTCCTCGTGGGCTTCCTCCTTGCCCTTCGAGATTAGGGTAGATAGTCTGTCAAGTTGACTTTGGATGGATTGCAAGGTTAGTTCAAGTTTGTCAATCCTCTCATTGGCCATAGCTTGAGCTCTAGTTTCTACCATGCACCGATCAGATGTTCTTGAGATTTGGGACCGCCCAAAAAAAAAAATTCAGTAAGAATTGAATGGTACCACCGTGCTCAGCTCGTCGTCCTAATTCTGATGGGCTAGATCACTAATAAGCGCCCCGGGAGATATCAAACTTTTTTTTTTGTGTTATGAAAACTCCTAACGGAGTTTTACTCCTTCCTTATGAATACTACAGTCGCCAAATCCTCAAAATGTCAATGTTGCCAAAAGTCCTGCGAAAATTATGCCTCGGTATAGGAACCCTACACAACTACTCAGATCTGGTGGATCTGAGAGATCTGAATGGTGGATCAGATAGCTTTGGGCGACGGAACAAACTGCTGCTGCGGATCTGATGGATCTAATAGATCGAAATGGCTGGTCTGCTAACTCGGAACTGCGGGACTGATGTCTGCTGCTGATGCACCCCTTTGCACAAGCGGATCTGGCAGAGTTGATGTGTGATCCCAAGATATAAAAGGGAACTATGGTCTCGAGGAGTGTCAGGTGCTACAGATCGCAATATACATAAGGGTCTGACAGTAGTACTCAGCCCAATGTTTCAGGGCTATAACTAAGGAGGATCAACCGTACCCTTATCCATACAACCCAACTACCCTATCGTACGGGCGAGTAATCTCTCCGAGTGCTGTTCTCAGTGTACTGTAGCAGCAAGACGGCCGACGGTTTATCTATGGCGAGGTTGTGGAGGAGCTAAGGGGCTTCCTATATACCCAAAAGGTACTTGGAAGACAATCCGTACGCGGTTCTGTCTAATGCACTACTACTCGAAGGGGTACCCACAGGGGTTACAAGGGAGTCCAACAAGCATGACCACCTCTTGTATTTCCTGCGTGCATGCCTCCCCAAATTCGCAGGTTTATGCGCTCAACGACAGATCTCGTGGTTTAAAGACGCCGGAACACGTCTCTAGCCACAAAAATTTTTGCTAAGAAATGGAGATCCTACCGGCCCTGGAAAGTGCTCTGATACCACTTGTTATGCTCTTAACCTGCAAAAAGATACCCAAATACAGAATATGCGAAGAAAGATACCCAGAACATAGAATAGTGAGAGACAACAGCAAATATTTTATTATTCAGAAAGCAATGTTCACTGGCCTCTTCGAGGGGGCAACCTCCAGTAGAGCAGAGCTCGATTCAAAAATAAGACACGATGCTCCTCGCAGGGAGTCTCTATCCTTTATATATGACTCATACATGCAATACCATGGATCAATACCATGGGTTTTATTAATACCATCTATCTAATACTACAACCCATTTGCAACTAACTGTGGTCCCATCATTAATTGCGGGTTAGCCACTTACAATTATTAATATGGGCTTTATTGACTCTTGACTATGACTCGATCCCATTACATAAATAAGGGGGTTAGGGTGGGACCCTAACATTTATTTTCAAATAATGATTCACCCCCCCTCTCAGTATTATTTCCAACAATTGGTATCAGAGCAAGTCCTTTGGAAGAAGCTTGATTGCTTGAAGGAGATCCGTAGAAACAATGGGAAAGAAGCTAAAGAAGAAAGCACCTCAAAAGAAGAAGACATCTCAAAGGAATTGTGACAATGGGAGAGACGATTGGCCATTATGTGGAAGAAACTCTTCAGATTCAGAATCACCTCAAAATGAAGATGAATAAGCAAAAGAATTATCAGGTACAAATTTGTTGTCCTTTGGTGATACATTTCTCTGTTCATTTGAAGATAATGAATGTGACAGCGAAACAACTGAATTTTCTCTTATGGGTGAAAGAGAAAGAAATCAAATAGAGGTAAAATTTAAAAATCCCACAGACACAATTAGAGGTCAAAAGGATCTAATTGATAAAAGGGAATGTGCCTACAAAGAATAATTTACCAGGTTAAAAGCTCAGTTGGAGGAAGGAAAAAAAGTAAGGAAACAGTACAAGGAAAAGGAAGATCAATGTCAAAGGCTATAGGATGAAGTAACATCATTGAGAAATGAAGTAAATGAGAAAAATACAACAATCAAGAATCTTATAGAAAGATCCAGCTACTATAAAAGTCTTGAAGATGAGATAGTCTCTCTAAGAGAAGATCTTGAAAATTCAAATAAGCAGAATGAAGAACTACCTCAAGAAGATGAAGAACAATAAAATGAGATTCTCAAATTAAAACAACAAGTGGAAGAAGGAAGAAAAGCCGAAGAAATCATGAAGAAGAATTATCTTGAAAAGGAAGAGCAATATTAGGTAGAGGTAAATATCCTAAAAGGTAAATTAGAAGAAAAGGATAAACTTTTACGATTTCAAGATAGTACTAAGATTTTGGATGATATTCTTAGTAGTCAAAGGTCTCCTTCCATCAAATCTAGTCTTGGTTTTCATGAAACTATTAAAGGTGAATCTAGCTCACAAACTGAAGCAAGGAACTCTAGTGCAAAATCTGAAATGCTCAACAAAGAGATAATAGGTAAACCCCATCAACAACCATGGAAAGAAAGTCTTCAATTAAAATCATTTACTCCAAACCATGGAAGTGCTAATTCATTCTTTCCTCTGATGAATAATGTTGAATGTTTTATATGTCATAATTTTGGACATGTTGCAGCAAGATGAAAAAGTGGAATGGTTCAAGCTAATACAACTTCCAGGTACTTTAAGGGATATTGTTTTTCTTGCAATATGTTTGGTCACAAATCCATTAACTGCTATAGAGGGAATATGAAACATATAAGATGTTATGCTTGTAACAAGTTTGGGCATATAGCAAAATAATGCAGGAGAAAATTTCGGCCAACATACCAAAAGGAGCAAACATCATCACACTCCAAGGTATGGAAGAAGAAGGAAGTACAACCAGAAATATGTGGCATAGCTCAGTATACAGATAGAACAGACTCAAGAGGAACTGAAAGTATGAAATTTTAGTGTTCTAATTCTCATACACAATTATCATGAAGACAAGTCACATATATATGCAAGTTCGAAGCTGCACAATCGCGTATATGTTGGTTTGATGAAGAAGCAGTGGGACAAACTCAGAAAAATGATCTGATATGGTTCAAACAATTATCAATTATCTTTTATGTCTTGATGATTGACGACTACAGTCTGTGGATGTTATTTAGAAGTACTTTTGATCCTCATAAGTTGTTGATGACTTGATGTATATCTGATTGATGATGATGCCTTAATAATTCTTACTGATATATGCAATGATCAGATTTGAAAGTGAACAGGTGGCATAGGTTCAGGGGGAGAATATGCTATGCTTCTAATAATGCATTGTTGGCATTAAGTTTAGAAGTCTTTGGTATTTATGTTGTTGAAGTATTTAAATGATACATCATGCTATGCTACAGTCATGAGTTTCCTATGATGAAATCTCATATGATACTTATATTACTTGAGCCACATAGTTGTTATTCAGATCAGATTTATGGATGATTGTGGATAACCTTTTTGATGATGCATACAATACATATGATATATTGCTTACATGGTGATCTTCATAAGGACAAGGAGAAGTACAAATCTTGAGTACACAACTTCATTATTTGATGATGAGTCACTCATTTCTTTTATGCTGGTGTCATCATGCCTTCAAAGATGCATAAAGTTAATATGGTACAGTTATGATGCAGGATTCTTATAGTTCTTGGCTCTCACATGGTTGAGGATTGCTAATGTTGATGGTATCAAGAAAGCTTGACAAATGACTATGAGCTCATGGTTTTCTAGATACATATTTCTATCTCATTGATGGATATACATTATGCTGGATACATGGATGATTACTTAAGTTGCATATTGATAAATATTTTTGGTTGGCCAAAAGAATGGTGTTATTGCTGGTCTCATGAAGACATAGCTATTTGAACACATGGATATTTGGAGACATGGCTTACTTAGTCACATAATGATGATGCTTTCTTACTTTATGATGATAGTTTTGAAACTCACATATGTTAATTATCACGATTAATGCTTATCAGATGTGGGATGTTCCCTAGTGATGATACATGGTTGATATATTGAGGGTTCTTGTGGAAAGATCATGCAGTTCTTGATGATGATGTTATGATCATAGATGATGACTATGGTGTTTTCACATACATATGTATTATGTGAATGGTTTTGTGTTACTGCTTGGAGATATGGCATATGCTTATTTGATTCATGGAAGGTTATGATAAGGCTCTTTCTACTAAGGAATCATAGCAAGTTGATCTTGATGAGATGAAGAGGATGAGTTGATATATATATGCGGCATACTTTGTCACAGGTTGATAATATTTACATTGTCATATCTTGGGAACTGATGATGGACATATACAAGTTATTGGTTTGGATGTTTATGGCAGATGCTTATGGTGCAAATCATATATGGTGTATGATAGTTTCTGATGAATATCATATTCTTGTTTAGATCTTTGGTCTCTGTTATAAATGTCATGTATATCATTCGATGTAAAGGTCATATAAAGACCCATGATGTAATAATATGTCTCTGTCTATCATAGTCTTTTAATGAGTCCATTTTGGTCATATGATGACATTTGTACCCCCACTATGCATGGGAAGGATGATGTAATAATTGCTATATCTCAGTCATGTATAAACAATTGGTATATCCCCACTTGGTTGGGTAGATGAGCCAAATTTGGGATGGTTGGGAGATTGATGTATGTATGAGTCATTAGTGATAGGAAGGTCATACTCACATAGTTGAGTTATCGAGTCATGTTATTCTTTTGAAAAATATTTTTGCAGACTCTGCATGTTCTCAGGGGGAGCATGGACGGTTTAGTGCATCTCAACATGTAAAAAGGGGGAGTTTAATTAGAGAATTCAGCATGTGCCTAGGGGGAGCATGATCAATGTTCATATTCAGCTGTTCAGATATGGAAGTCTTCATTTTGGTCAGCCCTTTGCCCTTGATCTCAAAAGGGGAGAATATCTTGGTCCGCCCTTTGCCCTTGATGTCAAAGGGGGAGAGTATTTTGGTGTTGCTTGATATCTCTAACAGGTTCAATAGCTTGTAGTAATCAACACCAACATGATTGCCATCAAGTCCAAAGGGGGAGATTGTTGGCATTATGATGCATGTGTTGTACTTTATGTAACCCACTTGTAGCAAAACAACTCACTCGTATATGGTGACTAGATGAATCTACGTAACTAGATGAATCTACATGAAAGATATCAAATGTGACATAATGCATGGCAATTGCATTTACAGAAGTGACAAAATGCATGGTAGTTCAAAGGAATCATTTCAGAAGTTATATGGCAAATATCAGTGTAACAGGTCTATTCAGAGGTAACATGGAATTGGCACAGAAGAACAAGAAGATGGAACTAAGGTCTCCTGATCAAAATAAAGAAGTTGAAGGAAAAGAATGGTGTAAATCAATTTAAGATGTATACACATGTCCACTTAGTGAAAACAATGTATACACGCTGGTTCACAGGAAAAAAGGAGCGTATACGTATACCCACAATTTCACAAGAAGAAAATTGTGTATATGTGGGAAAATCAAGGAAACTCAAGAGGAGACAATACCAGGGGTCAATACCATGGTATTAGCCCACAATATTGAGCGAAGTAATGACTATTTGATCTCGTCCAGGAATACCATGGGTCCTAAGTGATTTTGGTCCAAGGTATTGGTCCGAGGTTTTGGTCTGAGCTATTTGGTCCAAGGTTTTGGTCTGAGGTATTGACAAAGCATTTAAGTATATAAGAAGGAGAAGATCATAGGGCTAAGTGCACAAGTAATGAATATCTTATGAAGTGTTAGATCAAAGGAAAATATGCATGCTATGGGTTTCTGATGCTTTTCTTGATCTAGACTAAGTATGCATCTGAGTGTTTGATGATGAATGAGATCTAATGATGGATCAGGATCATAATGACTTATCATTATAATAGATAGGCTAGATCTGATTGTTAACACATGTTTTATCCTTTATATGTAATGATCTGGGTATGTCTGAAGTCAGGAATTGCAACGAAGTTAGAAGTAAGTATTTGCAGATCTATACGCTGGTTTGCTTTGGTGAAGGTGTGTATACGCACTGGTTCAACTCTTCTAAGTAGCATAAGAAAAAGAAAAGCTTGATGTTCAGGGATGACTGATCTATCAGATGAGTGTCGATGTTTTACTGTTGTTTGTCAATGATGTATTCTTAGATATGAAAGTAGAACTAAATGTATAAGGAAATTGAGTCCGATTGATTGATTGATTGAGAAAGAAGGGTGATCCTTGTTTCTATCTATTTAGAACTCTGTAATATGACAGTAGATCTTTAGAATGTCACTGATTGGTACAGTTTGTGGTTCATAGGTTTTATGATTCAGTATCTTTAGAGGTATATGCAGGTTGGGCTAAAGGAAGTAGTGTATACATGCAGGTTGGCTTCATGGAAGAAGCGTATACATTCTAACACATGACTTTTGAGGTTACAGTTGGTTCAGGTTGTTGATGCAGTGTTATGGGTTGAGATTTTTGTACTGGTTATAGTGATGTGTCTGTTCGAGTTGATTGGTTGAATTTGATTAAGTTTGAATGAATGGTTAATTCAGTTGTGACAGAGGTTCAGTGATTGTTTGATTCAGTATGTCAGAGGTTCAATAATTGTTTGATTCAGTATGTCAGAGGTTTCAAAGATTGATTGATTCAATTATGGTTGATTCAGAGATTGATGATTGGGTTTCAATTATGTTAGAGATTGATGATTTAGTTTCAATGATTGGTTGATGCAGATGTATTTTATGGATGTATTGCAGTGGTGATATATTTTAAGCTTCAATGTTACTGATGGGTCCAATATGAAAATTTGATGAAACGTGGCCTACATATTGTGTTGTTGTGTACCAGGAGTATCCAGTCTGAAAATTTATGAAACATGGTCCCTGGAGGATACTGAGGGTTAGAGCCTTCAGTGAGGAAGTCAAAGATTCCTACCAGTAGTGGCTGGTGGTTTGATCAGGGGGTTGGATCTCCCTTCCAGTAGCAACTAGAGAACGAGTGAAGGTTATAGCCTTGTGTAGGTCAGCGCCTATGTACTAGTAAACATGAAGGCCAGTATAAGAGCTAGGGGGTTGTAGCTCCCTTCTAGTAGGAGATGTATAACGAGAGAAGGTTGTACCATTTTGTAGGTGGGTGCATGCATACTGGTGTGAGTCTACACCACTATAATATTGTAAACATATTATTCTTTATTTTAAAAGAAGACAGAGACAACAAAATCAAGTGGTTTTTCTCTTACATTGGGTTTCCACATTAAATCTTGGTGTTCATGTGTGTTACTTATGTGTGATGGTTTATTCTGTTATTACTGCACATGGTTACTGTTTAATGTTTAATAAAGTATTGATGCACTGATTCAAGATCAACATATGATGAATTAACTGAATCATAAGTTCACTGGATATACGTTGGTTGCCTTAAGAACAATTACGTGCACACACGAGTTCCCTTCACTGAAGTAGTGTATATAAATATGATTTTGGAAATGAAAACGTTATTGATTTTCAAACACTGATTCACCCCCCCTCTCAGTATTATTCCCAACAGAACAAGCAACAAGCGACCGATGGAAAATGTGGTAGTACAAATGGTACCTCCACATAGTAGGCGTGATTATGTGGATACAATTAGAAGGCATATGTGTACATGATGACACATGGCACTCTACAAACATGACAAGTGGCAGACACATTTTTTATTTTTGGGTGGCTAAGTGTCCATTTCCTGAGTAACATGTGGTTGTGACATGGCAAAACACATCATAGAAAGTGATGTGCCAAGACACATGTCAACAAGTGATGTGGGATGAAAAGTGTTTGTGATGATGATGTGATATCGTGATAGAGTGACGTGTGGTAGGTGGAATCAACATTTTCAGATGGCAAAATGGACTATTGGCAATTGAAATGTGGCAAGTAAACGTAAGCAAAGGACATGTTGTAAGCTTTGATTGGTGCATGTGGACATGACATGACAACTTGGGATACCTTAGGATACACGATAAGGATTGGTCTTGTAAGGCTTCACAATGTTAAGATATTTTTTCATTTCTTGTGATTTCATGTAGTGGTGCCATCAAGCACTGCCCACTGCCCATTTGCACTAAACAAGCAATGTGAAAGCCATCCAGGGGCAAAGCAATGAGTGATGAGGCATCATATTGATTTTGGTTCGTCAAGTGTAGCACAATATTGTGATGGTTCTGTCTATTGGATCACTCGCAAAGGACAGACAAGACTCAAAGTTCAAGTAGCGAGTGGTGTGTGGTGAGTAGCAAGGTAGTGGTCACAACCCCTGGTTGTAGGTGCTAGAAAGTAATCCCGCAGGTCCTATCTAGCGATCAGGAACATTGGGCATATCAACATATCGAAAATGTTCTCACAAAGCTTCTATGTTTTCTCGATAGGGAAATGGTGGTAGATGAGACTATGAACACCCAGAACATCTCTATCTCTTGACCCTATTAGTTGACAAATCAGGTCAACAAGTCTTGGATTGGCATTAGTAAAGGGTTAGCGACCTTATTTAAACCCCCTCTTGCCTGAGAGCTGAGATATGGTAACTCCAATGGATCCAAATTAAAGGTGATGCCAAAAGTTGAAAAATGCCTAAAATTTGATATATCAACAAAAATCAAATGTCGAGAGAATTTAAAGAGCCTTGTATTCTCATGATTGTGAAGGAAAAAAGATTGTAGAAGATATACAAAATTGTGGTAGTTCACGAGAGGGAGTGAAGTTGCAGAAATTTATATAAGTTGAGTTCCTGAGTGGGTATATTATTGATGGAAAATAAAGTGCAAGAGAGATAGGGGGCACGAGACGACTAGGAAAAAGTTGAAGTTATTGAATATCATAAATTTGAAGTAGATAAGAGAGTGTGTGTAGAGAAGAGCTGAGTAGAGATTGTAGGTGGAGATTAGGAGAAATCTAAAGATGTTGTGTATAAGAGGGTTATATAGAATCAGAGAGAAAGAGGGTGTTGTAAAGAGAAGAGAAGAAAAATTAGGAAGAACAAATATTAAAATTGTTTATCAAGGGGATGGTGTCTGCTTTAGGTAGGTGTATGAAAATATCAACAGGTTGGTGACTGCAAATAGTGGGAGTTTATAATAGCCCCTGATTCATTTTCTATGTAAATAAAATAAGCCAAAGGTCATGGGACACGTATTCCAAGTGAATGGTGGGCATATATTATAGTGGAGATCACTTTTGGTTTAATTAATGGCTAAAGAAATTGGTCAAATCATTGGCAAAGGCAAAGAGACAATAATTGACATATGAATTTATGAAAATAAAGGAAAATAAGAGAAAATGAAGGTGAAGAGACAAATTTGCATGCAAGGGAAATTAAAGGAAAAATAAAGGAAAATGAAGAAATTAGAGGCCTCAATGATAAAAAGGCTTATCAGGATCAATTCACAACATTTTTTTTGGTTTAATTTTGGGTGGAGCTCTCTTTCATTCTCTCATTCTCTCATACTCTTGCACACATAGAGAATTCTTGGAGAACTCTAGTATTTAGTTGGATTTGGAGAAAGAAGGCAAAGGAAAGCAAGAAAGTGCAAGGAAATAGTTGCATCAACATCTACAACTATATTTATTTGTAGGTAACATGTTGCATGTGTGATTTCCTTACTGATTTCTGGATGCATGGTACATGCATGTGATTATCTGGTTATGTGTTGTCACTGGCATGGAGATTTGCTTAAATTGACAATGGTTTCAACCTTGCCTTGCCATTTCCTAGATAGCCATGGTGTTGTGGAATTTTCCACTTGTTGCTTTTCTAATTGGTGCTCAGGTTCCTTATGGCTGTGGGTTGGAACAAACACATTGGAAGCCTAGAACAACTTGGGTTGATTTACTAGTCCTGGAGTCTAGGTTGGGAAAAACACTTTGGAGCCCTTGGTGGGTTGAGTTACTAGTCCTTGGAGTCAGGTTGGAAAAATTCTCTAGAGCCCTAGAAGGTTGTGGGTTGAGTTACTAGTCCTTGGAGCCGGTTTGGACAAATGATCTAGAGCCTTGGAAGGTTGTGGGTTGAGTTACTAGTTCTTGGAGCCTTGGAAAAATTGGGTAGAGACCGATCTGGTTGGTGTTAGTGATGTCCGACTGTAGAGGTGGAATCAATGTGGTTGAGGATTGAGGTGGTTTGGCCTCTAAAATCCCTGGTTTGTTTTGTCTTGGTTTATTCCATGATATTCCACATTCATGCTTGGAATATGGCGTGAGGGTGATTGACTAAAAGAGAGATTTGGTTTAGCCCAATCTATGGTCAAGTGGTACGTAGAATTCCTTGATCTATTTGGTATTTTCATATATTAATACGAGTTATTATTCTACTGTGATTCATGCATACTTGTAGTGATTATGTTGGCAATATTATGGCTGAGTTGCCATGGTTTCTATGTTGGTTATTTGTTGGTTATGCTAATTATATGATGTATATTATCTATGGACTTTGACATGTTTGATGAATATATGATTGGTTGATTAATGTATGGACTAATAAGTGTTGTTGTAGCTATGTGGAGAGGGCATAGAGCCTTCTTGGTGATTCTCAGATGAATGTCAGACTATTATGATCAGATATGTGATGAGCCATGGTATTGCAACAAGAATGTTGCAACTCCCAATGATACCGACTTAAATTATCAACATGGGGTTCGTAAAAACTTAAGGGGGGTGAGAATTGTATGTGCAACTAACACCTTACTCTTTCTGGTCTAATTACCTTTAATGCCAGTGAAAGAAGGCAATGAAACAATTTCAAATGAGTAAAGGATCTAGGTACACTGTCAATACTAAGTTGCAAAAGGTAAATAACAATAAGAAAACCTATTCTACTTTTGATGGAAGGTAAATGGAAGAAAGGAAATATATTATAAAACTAAGAAAACAAAATTTATCTTGTTGGAAAGGAAATGACATTAAAGGAGGTATATATTACGCTTGCAAGAAGGAAATCACACTTTGCGTAAAGTAAATTGCAGAAAGGAAATCTAGCCTAATTGAAGAAATAAACATTCAAGATGCAAGAAATGTAAGAGATAAATGATGACCTAACCAAGCATCAACTCAACCAAAGTAGCCTCATATAATTCATAGGCTATAAATCTACTTCTACCATGAATTTGGAGTGACTTTGGGAAAGGAAGATCTCGAAACAAACTACTACATGAATGCTACTCCTCGAGATAACTTGTCGAATGCCGAAGAAAATAAAATGAAAACAAGATGAGACAATTTTTGTTATGAAGTATGATGTCTTAGGATTCCATTCCAAGTGGAATCACTCAAAAATACCCCTATTAATATATGCTAAAAAATAGTAGAAAATTACTATAAAAACCAAAAATTCAAGAACTAGTGAGCTAGTTAACCTACCAAATGCCTAACTTAATCAAGTGAAAATGATATGAGGTGAATTATTTTATTAACTTGGATGTTTTTATGACTCAACACAAGTGAAATAAAATCAAATGAAGCTCATTAACACGTTCTAGAAAATAGAAGAAAAATACTACTATTTTGTTAAAGAGACTTCAAGAAATTATAGATTTGTGAACTAGTAAACCAATCCTAGTAGCTCAATGGTGAATATGACTTCTTAAAAGCTATTATAAGAATGCATCATTCCTGTGACTCTATAAATAACCTGAAAAACAACTCACTTCAATCATTTAACCAATGTAACCTACAACAAAAGAGACATGAGCACTAAATGTAGAAATAAGAGATGCAAGTGAAAAAGACATTCAAAGGAAATAAAGAAATTTAATATTATTTATTAAAAGAGTCCTTGCCAAATGTTTGAAGCCCCTTTTACTTGTCAAAATTATCCAATGTTCATCTTCTAAAAACCATCCCTTTGTCTATAAAAACAAAACCTTTACAACTTTCATTTGCAATAACTTAACACATATCCTGCCCCTTTGAAATATCGGTCACCCCTAAGGTAGATAACATAGAGATCATTTCGACTAGAGTTTGGTTATAATTTTTTTTGGAGGTTCATTTCTTTTGAAGTCACCTTACAATAAGAATTTACAAACAAGGGACGAAATATTGGGAAGAAGTTCACACTTGTGATTAAGAGTATTCCTCCTTAAGGTAATAATTTGCAATATCTCTTATTGATTTGATCCAAAGTTGTGGCCCTCAAAACCAAATATATAAAGGCTCGTTCAGAAATGAAAGTATAGAATGTGGCAGTGTGTGCAGTTCAGAGTTACTTATAGCATTAACTCGGTGAAGATTGTTGACCTAGGTTTTCATTGATGTCAATATGGAAATATTCTAGATACTAGATGACGATATGAAGCCAAGGGGAAGCAGAGCAGATCCATGAAGAGACAGGAACAAGGCCATCATGATAGCCAAGCCATAAGCAAGAGTCTGTTAACGGAGGAGTTAGCAAGAGAGGCATATTTCAAAATATCAGAGCAAAGAAAGGAGGTCTCTTTGAAAGACATTGCCAAGCCAGAGGAGCCACATTTGGTGCAAGAGGAGCCATGTCGGAAGAGCGTTGCATGTAATACATGCCCAAGAAGAACCAAGAGGAGCTATATGAGGAGCCATATATATATATATATATATATGACAAAACAAAGCTATCGGAGCTATAGGAGGAGCCATATATGCCAAAGAAAAACAGAGCAAATGGAGCAAACAGAGCTAAAACAAAGCTATCAGGAGCTATATAATATATATGTGCATTTACACTATCGGAGGCGCAAACTTATATATATATATATATATATATATATATATATATATATATATATATATATATATATATATATATATATATATATATATATATATATATATATATATATGCATTTTCACTATCGGCGGCATAAACATCTATATGTATATATATAGGCCATATACACTATCGAAGCGGAAAGGCAGAGTTTATATATGTGTGTGTGGAATACACTATCGGAGCGGGCATATACATAAATATTGGCGACAGTGGAAATCGGCGGTTCAGCTATGTGCCATCACCCCAAACCCCCGATTGTGATACATATATGCGGACCTGACGACATATATGTCTGGGTATATAAACAGGTGAAGTCCAGGTAGTATTTCATATATATTGTTATGTATATGGGCCTTAAGCCTCGCCACGTTAAACACTTGCAAATTGCAACATATATATATATATATATATATATATATATATATATATATATATAGATCTATATATATGTGTATATATATAGATGTGGACCCACTGCAACATTGTGCTCTAGTTTAATGACATATCGCATCCGCCATATCGCAAGAGCTTAAAGCCTTGCCGTTTTGAAAGTGCCGATTGCGATAGTTGCCACGGACCCAATGGTTTGATTGTAACACAATTAATATATATATCACATCCATCGGCCATTGGCGATTGCGATTACAAGGTGGATCCGATATAGTATAGATGCGGGTATAATATTTTTTGAAGTCCGCCCTTAGCGCTTCACTCATGGTTTTTTCTCATATTTCCTATGTATTTGAATATTGGCCTTGCGCGTGGTTTGAAGGGCCAAAATGCATATGATAATGGTTCTGATAGTTCCAGAGTCCTGAACGATCGTTCAGTAGGCAGAGGATGTCGATTGTGATTGTGATGGTGACATGGTAGGCAAGGGTCGTCCTGATTGGTACAGTCATCTCCGTTAAACTGGAAAAATCATGTGTATGTCCTTGATGATGAAAAAAAGGAGCGTTGTTACAGTTTAACTTGGAATATGTGTTCCCCGTGTGTTATTCGGTCCTTGCCCTTGAATCAACATGTCTTAGGAGAGTTGGTGAGCATGAAGACACAGAGGAAGCCACAGTGACCAAGGAGGGAAGCCGAAGGATCAAGCAATGTAAAGGAAACTACAGAGACTGAGGAGGAAGCCTAAGAGCTAGAGAAAAAAGGAAACCAATAGACAGAGGCATGAGGAATGCATAAAAACAGGGAAAACAGAGAACAGTGAGTGGAATGCTGTTGATACAGTTAGAGGAAACAGAGGCAGCGAGGGGGTCCAGCATAATAGGAAAAAGGGCCAAAGGACCAACAAGATAAGGTATAGTTGAAGGGCAGAAGTAACCAGCAGAGAAACAGTGATGCTGAAGCATTCACAGTGACAATAAGAACATATGCTTGAACAAAAAGTTGGTTCTTATGCAGAGCTTAGTGCAACTAACAGTGGACTCACTAAAGCTGTATGGAGACATTATTAGAGGTCATGAAGGATATTGAAGACTCTGTGAGGGCAGTATGAAGAGTTGTAAAGACTCCTTCATAAGAAGACTGGTTGTCATTGATGCTATAGCATGGAGACTATAGTGAAGCTGTAAACATACAGAACGCAGTAATGAAGAGTTTTTAGAGCAAAACATTACTATCAAAAGAGCCTTGACAAGATTGGGTCAGAACCCTTGGGGCTGGTGCCTTAGAAGTAAGAAGGATTGGAGTCCTTGGGGCTGGTGCCTCAGAAGTAAGAAGGATTGGAGTCCTTGGGGTTGATACCTCATAAGTAAGAAGGATTGGAGTCCTTTGGATTAGTGCCTCAGAAGTAGGAAGGATTGGTGTCCTTGGGACTAGTGTCTTAGGAACTGGAAGGATTGAAGTCCTTGGGAGTTGTTGCTCCTAAGTCCAAGATTGTCGCCTTGGCAAAACAGAGTAGGAGCTCTGGAGGTTGAAGCCTCACAAAAGTCCAAGTTGGTGCTTGGCAACTGATTGCAACCACTTATATACTGTATCTATTTTACTGCAAAGATTATATTAATAAAAGAATTTATTCTTGTTGTTCATCTTGTGTTTTGAACATAAATGTTTTAACTGGCAAAACAATAGTCGGAAAAGAAATACTGATTCACCCCCCCTCTCAGTATTTCCAACAATTGGTATTAGATCCAATACCTTCATTCAAAGCTTAATAGCTTGAAGGTTGACCTTTAGAACACAAATGGCGAAGTCAAGGAAGAAAGTCTTCAATCCTCCTAATGATGTGTCTCCCTCTACTACTAAAATAGAAGACAATCAATTTGAGGAGGCTCCAAGGCTCAATGGGAACTTTAGTATATGGGAAGCAAGAATGAGGAACTTCCTATAGAATCAAGGAATTGAGATCTGGAAATCAAGGATTGTTGATAGCAGGATGGATGAAGAATCCAAGAAGTACAATACAAAAGCAATGAAGGCAATCTTGAATGGGCTACCTGATTCTATAAAGAACAATCTAGGAAAATATTCATCAGCAAAGGTTATATGGGACAAACTTGATGACCTTCACTCAAAAGGGGCATTGAGAATGACCATCAGTCAAGAAGATGATGGAAATCAGGAAGGAAATCTAGAACCAATCATAGAAGCTGAAAATGAGAATGATGACATCAAGGCTGAAGCAGACCTAGAAGATGAAGAGAATGAAAAAGATTTTGTAGAAGATCTCCTTGCTCAACTTATGGCTGCCATGGAAGAGATTAACAATTTGAAAAAGGAAAATAAGGAACTTAAGAAGATAGCACTAGTTGGTGACCAAGATCAAACAAGGGAGAAAGTTGACCTTGTCAAGCTTCAAGTATAAGAAAGGGATGAAGAGATTGCCAAGCTTAAGAAGTAATTTCATCAAAGCAAAAGAAAGCATCATGAAGAAGTCATATCTATGACAAATCAATTGGATAAAGTAAAGAAATGGGAAGATACTTTGTCAAGTCAACTTGAACAAAGGCACAAGAGCTTGAACAAACTTGAAGAAAATATTGGTCAGTACAAGGAGCTAAGAAGACAAAGGGAGCTTTGGATGTCATAGAAGGACAAGCTGATGAAGTAGGAAAGGAAAGAAACACCATGATCTGTCAACTAAAAGCAAAGGATGAAGAAATCTTCAAATTAAAATCTAACATCAATCTTCTCAAGGCTGAAACATGTAAAGCTACAAGGATCAAGCAAGAAATGGAGAGCAGTCAAGCAAAGAATGAATAAATCTTCAAAATGAAGTTAGATATCATCTCCATTAAAATAAAAGTAGATGAAGCTACTCGTATCAAGGAAGAAACTGAGAAACAACTTGCTAAGATGAATAATGAGTGTGAAAGATTGGAAGAAGAGATTGTCTTCCTCAGAACAAAGGTTGAAGGGATCAACAAAATCTTGAAGAGCTCTCAAGATTTGGATAACATGCTCAGCTATCACAGATGTCCATTTGATAAATCAGGCCTCAAGTATGTAGGTGAATCCTCAAGCAAGAATGATAATGCTTCAAACAAAAGGGATGTGAAGAAGCCAAAAAGAAATGGTGATGCTCCCAGTTCCAGCAAAGGCAAGGAGAAACATCAAGGCTACAATAGAAATCCTGCTTCAAGAAGAAATATAGATGATGTCAAAGATGCGAGAGGCAGTGGTTGTCATCAAAGGATCTCAAGGCAGAAAGGCTTCAGAAGTACATCAAGGAAATCTCCATCTCCCAGGTACCAAAGTTCATTTTTTGGTTATTGTTATTCTCGTACAAAATTTGGTCACATGGCAAAAGACTGTAAAGCATATCATAAAGATAGATGTTATGGTCCCCAAACATCTCATAGAGATAGATATTATGGTCCCCAACAATCTCCAAGAAACAATTTTGCAGGAAGAAATCATGAATTCGTATTCATGAACAATGTAGAATACTTCAAGTGTCATAACATTGGTCATATGACACATGATTGTAACTTAACTTGGGCTCTTACACAAGCTAGAACCATCCTAAAGAAGAAAGTTACACAAGTATGGAGAAGGAAGCAAATATAGTCTGAAAGTCCCCTGAGCTCTCTAGCCAACAACATATGTCACTGGCCTGAATTTTGACAATCTAAGAATTTGATGGAAAGACTCTTCCAAAAGAGATGATGCATACAGTTAGGGGGAGCTTGTGATTCTTGATCAGTATTACAGAAGCTATTAGTGAAAGGGTCCCTATGAAATCCTTGTTGAGCTATATTAACAATCATTCTTTGATAAAGATCATTTCTTAGGAGTACTCTATTGAAGAACATGATCCTATAACCATTCTTTGGACTATTGTTAAAGATGCTTTCCACTTAATCACTAAGTAGTATTTGGAGCAACAAAGAAAGTCATCTAATGCTAGAGAAATAGGGAAAATAACTATGGTGCTGATATTACAGATGCTAAATGTCTTGACTCAGGATTTAATGTGAGAGTAGATAAATTATAGACACTAATAGAGGAAATCTTCAAACAAAAAGATACATCTGGAATGGAGTTTGAAGTAAGAGCAGCTGGCAGCATATAACAAACTGAAGCATTGCAAAAAGATGCAAATCAGTAGAATGATTTTAAAAGACAGTCACAGATTGGATATCTAAATCTGCTAGGGAAATAACTTGCTGAGATATGTACAAGAACACAAGGAAAAGATGGCTCATAGAAAGGAGAATGTTGTGCAGTCAAATATAACTTATGCTAAGACTGGTCACTGAGAAAATATAGCAACAGTAAGGCACAACTTCTCACCACTTCATCTAAATGTAGTAATGTTGAATACTGGATGGCAATGACTTAAGGAGAAGCACAGAGACACAAAGGAACTCGGATCTGAAGAAAGATAACAAGAAATAAAATTTAAGTGGCATTTTTCTCTTGATTCAGACTATGAAGGCCTCTCAATTCTGACTATGGAGATAAAAATCTGAATTGAAGCATAAAAACCTGAACTTGGAAACTTGGTGTATGGTTATTTGCAATCTGATTGAAAGCATTGAAGAAGAGCATCTTTAAGCATTGTTGAAGCCATGATAAAGTAGTTATGAGACATGAAGAGGGAATAATTTGCTAATTGATGATAAAGCATCAATCCTTCTATCTTGAGTAAAAAGAAGAAGAGCACTATGACAAGGGGAGTCACAGACCCATGAAGATCTACCATTCATGAAGAACAGAAGCAGTTTGATAGGGGGAGTCCCAGAGCACTCCTTTGCCATTGATGTCAAAGGGGGAGAGAAGAATAATATTGCCATCAATAACAAAGGGGAAGATTGTTGACCTAGGTTGTCATTGATGTCAATATGGAAATATTCTAGATACTAGATGATGATATGAAGCCAAGGGGAAGCAGAGCAGATCCATGAAGAGACAGGAGCAAGGCCATCAGGATAGCCAAGCCATAAGAAAGAGTCTGTTAACGGAGGAGTTAGCAAGAGAGGCATATTGCAGAATATCAGAGCAAACAGAGGAGGTCTCTTTGAAAGACATTGCCAAGCCAGAGGAGCCACATTGGAGCAAGAGGAGCCATATCGGAGGAGCGTTGCATGTAATACATGCCCAAGAAGAACCAAGAGGAGCTACAAGAGGAGCCATATATATATATATATGCCAAAAAAAACAGAGCAAACAGAGGAGCAAACAAAGCAAAGAGAGCCAAAATAGAGCTATCGGGAGCTATATAGTATATATGTGCATTTACACTATCGGAGACACAAACTTATATATATATATATATATATATATATATATATATATGCATTTGCACTATCGGCGGCATAAACACACACACACACACATATATATATAGGCCATATACACTATCGGCAACAAAAACCATACATATATGCAATACACTATCGGAGTGGAAAGGCAAAGTTTATATATGTGTGTGCGGAATACACTATTGGAGCGGGCATATACATAAATATCGAAGACAGTGGTAATTGGCAGTTCAACTATGTGCCATCACCCCAAACCCCCGATTGCGATACATATATGCAGACCCGACGACATATATGTCCTGGTATATAAATAGGTAAAGTCCAGGTAGTATTTCATATATATTGTTATGTATACGGGCCTTAAGCCTCGCCACGTTAAACACTTGCAAATTGCAACATATATATATATATATATATACACTCAAACCTGCTACAACATTGTGCTCTGGTTTAATGACATATTGCATCCGCCATAACGCAAGAGCTTAAAGCCTTGCCGTTTCGAAAGTGCTGATTGTGATAGTTGTCGCGGACCCGATGGTCCGATTGTAACACAATTAATATATATATCACGTCAATTGGCCATCGGCCATCGGCCATTGGCAACTGCCGATTGCAATTTTAAGGCGAACCCGATACAGTATAGATGCGGGTATAATATTTTTTGAAGTCCGCCCTTAGCGCTTCGCTCGTGGTTTTTTCTCATATTTCCTGTGTATTTGAATATTGGCCTTGTGTGCAGTTTGAAGGGCCAAAATGCATATGATAACGGTTCTTATAGTTCCGGAGGCCTGATTAATCGTTCAATAGGTAGAATGATGCTGATTGCGATTGCGATGGTGACATGGCAGGCAGGGGCCGTCCTGATTGGTACAATCATCTCTGTTAAACTGGAAAAATCCTATGTATGTCCTTGATGATGAAAAAAAGGAGCGTTGTTACAATTTAACTTGGAATATGTGTTCCCCATGTGTTATTCGGTCCTCGTCATTGAATCAACGTGTCTTAGGAGAGTTGGTGAGCACGAAGAGACAGAGGAAGCCACAACGACCAAGGAGGGAAGCCGAAGGATCAAGCGATGCAAAGGAAACTACAAAGACCGAAGAGGAAGCCTAAGAGCCAACGAAAAAAGGAAACTGATAGATAGAGGCATGAGGAATGCATAAAAACAGGAAAAACAGAGAACAGTGAGTGGAACGTTGTTGATACAGTTGGAGGAAATAGATACAGTGAGGGGGTCCAGCATAATAGAAAAAAAAGGCTGAAGGACCAACATGACAGGATACAGTTGAAGGGTAGAAGTAGCCAGTAGAGGAACAATCATGCTGAAGCATTCACTGTGACAATAAGAACATATGCTTGAACAAAAAGCTAGTTCTTATGCAGAGCTTAGCGCAGCTAATAATGGACTCACTAAAGCTGTGTGGAGACATTATCATAGGTCACGAAGGCTATTGGAGACTCTGTGAGGGCAGTATGAAGAGGTGTAAAGACTCCTTCATAAGAAGACTGGTTGTCATTGATGTCGTAGCATGAAGACTACAGTGAAGCTGTAAATAGACAGAACTCAGTAATGAAGGGTTCTAAGAGAAAAACATTACTATAAAACGAGCCTTGAAAAGATTGGGTTGGAACCCTTGGGGCTGGTGCCTCAGAAGTAAGAAGGATTGGAGTCCTTGGGGTTGGTGCCTTAGAAGTAAGAATGATTAGAGTCCTTGGGGTTGATGCCTCAGAATTAAGAAGGATTGGAGTCATTTGGATTGATGCCTCAGAAGTAGGAAGGGTTGGTGTCCTTGGAACTAGTGTCTCAGGAAGTAGAAGGAATGAAGTCATTGGGAGTTGGTGCTCCTAAGTCCAAGATTGTTGCCTTGGTGAAACAGAGTTGGAGCTCTGGAGGTTGGAGCCTCACAAAATTCCAAGTTGATGCTTGGAAACTGATTGCAACCAATTATATACTGTATCTATTTTACTGCAAAGATTATATTAATAAAAGCATTTATTCTTGTTGTTCATCTTGTGTTCTGAATATAAATGTTTTAACTGGAAAAACAATAGTCGGAAAAGAAATACCGATTCACCCCCCCTCTCATTATTTCCAATAGATCAAGCTATTCCTTGAAGGCATTACCTCTGTGGCTTCATTATCTAAGAATATAATCTATTATAGTAGGCTTCTTGTGACTCTCGACATATCTTATTTTTTGTAAGCGTAACATCATTTGATTGGGAATTATTATGAACATAAGCATCCAAGTTATCAAAATTGAATCTTATAATTTGATGTCCAATGGTACAATCCAACTTCACTTGGTAATGAAGTGTTTTAGGTACACAAAATAAACAAGTATTTAAAGATTCAGGAATTGAGATACTAACAACAACTTACAATTCCTTCAGTAGTGAATAATTCAAGTTCATTTTCAACGTTGAGTAGTACAATGTCCATTTTTTTTTCTATATAAAACAAGGAGGTACAATGGAAAACCACGACTTACAATTCCTTCAGTAGTGAAGAATTCAGGTGAAATTTCAATGCTGAATAATACAGTGTCCTGTTTTGTTGCTATTTAAAGCAAGGAGGTATAATGGCAAGCAGTGGAAAATTTGTATTAACAAGGTATGTGTTCTGGTTCCTAGAGAGAACCTCTGGGTTGAGAAAGAGATGAGTACCTAGGACATCTTAAAGTGTCTGAAATATATATTAGTATTAATCAATATTTAAACACATGATGAGTTAAGTCTGGTTCAAATATATTATCCAAAGGTAGATTCAATAGACACACATATCGAGTGTTCTTTTATAGGAATTAACTTTCAGATTTGGTGGCCTATTTGCAGGACGTGTAGCTATATTGGTTGTTGTAGTTTAGATGGGAAAGAATAACACAAAGAAAGGAAATCAATGCAAAGGGTTGATATCAGAATCCTATGCATTAGACTCTGGTAAAAATATCGAACAAATTATGTAAATGAAATTCAGAAAACGCATAGCACATTTTAATGAATTCCCACCTCATACATCACATGCACCAATTATCAAAAACATGAATAGATGTATCCATGACTTTGAGATTATGTCCAACAACTATAATTACACATCTTCCGAGAGGAAAGGAACACATATGAAAAAATAAACAAAGGAATACTTACATACTATGCTTTCAATGTTTGGAATCACCAAAACTTCATTATTAATCTTCAAAAAGAGCATACAACTTGTAGTTCTTCAAACACTTGCAAAATTGATAGGTTAGAGCTGCCACTGGACCAGAAAATTAAGAATCCTTTTAATAAGTCTCTCAAAGCATTTTTATAGGGTCGCATAGACAAGGACTGCTTACAAAATATTCCCTCTTAAAAATCTTATAACTTACTACCCACTTAACATCTCAAGCATGCTACTAGAACAATTGTCCTAATTATAACATACAATCTTGATTCTATAATTGAAACAAAATATTTTACAAAATTTTCAAAATGACACGGATTATCATGACTAGCATATCAAAATATCTTCATTGCTAACCAACTAGTTCCATTGGGAGGGACCCCGACTCTATAATTCATACTTGTGGCAGAGTAATGAATTGGTCACATCTTTGCCATATGTTGGATTAGGTAAAGGATAGTGGATGAAATTCTGATAGGTTATCTTGAAATTGGTGAGCTCGGTGTAATTTGGCCTGTCAGAAAACAAAGTCTTTACCAACCAGAGTAGTTCAAAATCATTCTACAAAAAGTTGACTCTGGTCCTTCCTTTGAGTGTGGAAGTATTTTCACGAGAAGAACAAAACTTACTCTTGAATTATGCTAGAAACTGTTGATACTATTCCCGTGAAAGCAAAGTCCCTTGTAAATCCCAGTAGCTGGGTAACCCTGCTCTAATCCTCTGATCAAAACTTGAGAAAAATGTAGCTACATATTTCAATAACTCACCTAAACATTGCTCAACTTTGGCTTGGGTTGTTTATTTCCGAATCATCTTGTAGATTTCAACAATTTTTCCTATCCTGATGATGATTTCCATAGCCCTCAACTCATTGGTCGATTTCTCATTGAGGTACCTGGTGAATTTCTCTTATGTCTTGGCATTTTTACCATCTTTTTTTGGGTGAGAGGATAAAGAACTAAGTCTCTTTGATTGAAATTTTTTTCTCTGTAACTAGGGTCATATGCTCCCATATGTTCTTTACTTCAGAAATAATTTCATCCCAAATTATATGCCTGGCTTGGATAAGAGACATATTACCTTTCAACTTATTTTTCAGTTCTTTGATCTCCTCATTTGCAGTCTCCAAGCTTTTGTTAATTTGCTCCACATTTTTCTTGGTTGTCTCAAGCTGCTTCTCCTTTTGTGTGAGTGCATGCTTGGAGTTCTCCAAATCAATTTGCAACTTTTTGAGCTCACCCTCTAACAACTGCAATTCAGTTAGAGCCTTGGTTAGTTGTTCAATGGGATTTCGTAGATTTTCTGGCACAATTATGGCACAAATGTGGAAACCAATGCTCTATTGCAGTTATGCTACTTGTAGTTTGAGAACCATCATCTCATTGTTTTTGTCTATTAGCTCCTTGGCTAGGATTTATTTTTCACTTTCTACTTTGGCTAGCTCTTTAGACTATACATGTTCAAATGTAGGCATTTTCAGCTTGTGCCTCAACTCTTGGATTTCGGCTTACGAGCCCTGAATGATGGCTTCTACAACAACTTTATCATTTGGGTTTACTCCTAATTTGACAATTAATTCTTTAAATATTTCATTCTGTGGGGGGCTCTAAAGTTAGCCTTTTCTTATTTTATTTTGTTGGCTTCTTTTTCTAATAGCTTCTCAGCCTTATTGATAGTCAAGGCATTTTTACTCAACTCATTATAGAGAATTTCTCCAGCCTGTCCATGCCAATTTATTTTGTCCTGCAGAGGAATATTAGCCATATCTAGTGATAGGTCCACCATCTTGAATTGTGATCCTGATGAAAGGGATTGTGCAGAAGGATGATACAAAGAGAATCTCATCTGGTTTCTCTCTAGGTCCATAGCAGCTAGGAGCCTGGTATGATAAGGAACCGAATGTGATGCCAACTGTTGCAAAATTTCATCTCTGACTCTTTTGTTTCTCTCCTATGTTCTTTTCCCCTCTTCCCATTTAAGGTTTATTGTTGATGCACTTCCGAAAGAGCCTAGGATTGCTACCTTTGTGGAGGTGGAAGTGGAATCTTGCTGAGAGTCTTCTATGAGTACCTGATGGTCCAAATTTCTCTTGGTCAACCTGGTCTCAATTTCTTCATCGATTTTCTCCTAGATATTAGCTTTCTTTCTAGATGATGCCTCCTCTATTTCTGTGTCTCCAGCTTCGTCCTTGCTTCTCTTTTGAGTCCTTTTCTTTGAAGCAGGAGTTTTAATTTCCATTTCTATATTAATGGGCCAAGCATCTGAATTAGCCTTCCATTCAACTTCTGGTCTATACTCATGCTCATAAGCTGAAGCATTAAGATCCCTTCTCCTCTTTGAGATGAAACCATGGGGATCATAGCAACACGCCTCTCCCATTTCAAAATTAAGCTCTTTCAACATGTCTTCTACTTGCTGAAGGGCTTGTCTGGTGTTAACAATGAATGGACCTACCGCCCTACCCAACTTAAACATGTAGCCCATTTTGGTAGGAACAAAGTGGATTTGATCAGAGTTTAGACTCTGTTTGATAAATTATAGAGAAAAGATTCTCATGGGCATGAAAAAAAGAAAGTGGTATGGGGGAAGTTCCGACCCATAGACTCTGATTTCAGTGTAGTCCTCGAACAAGAAATAATTTCCCACCCTGGTACCTTCACTGAGTTGAAGATTTTTCTTTTGCTGGAGTAGGATTCTAGGAGGGGGAATGTTATTTATAATTATGTATGCAGTGGACATATAAGTGGAAATGAACTGGGAGAAACCCTCATTATCAGGATTTTTCTTTAGGGAACTATCCCAATCGAACACAAACTTCCTCTGCTTGTGAGAATTAATGATGCTAAGGGCTAAATACTGAAATTCCTTTACACGAGTATACCATAAGAGATATAACCGTATAGAATAGTGTCTAAAAAAGGAAGTGACATGAAAATGGTTGAATTGGAATTTTATGGATTCTGCAAGGAATAAGGGTATTTCAAAGACAATCCCAAGTTTCATCATTGCTTGTAGGAAACTATGGAAGCTTTAGTAACATTAGCAACCTCTTCTTTGCTAAAAATCAAGGTGATAACAGTTAGAATGGGCTGCACAATTTCAGAAAACATGGAAATAGGGGATCTCTCTACGATGGGGAGGGTTTGATTGTCATGTGCTAAAATCAACTAGAGGAAGTCTTGTTGTTCTCTGGATGAGAGCTCATTATAAGTGTAGAAAAGGGTAGCTTCTGTAAACATCTCAGGATTGGGAGATTTTGGGTACATGAGAGCATTTTGAATTAATTCTGGTGTGACTTCTAGAATCTTCTCTCCAATGGAGGATATGAAACAATTCCACTCTTTAACATAGGAAGCTGCGAGCCAAGAAACAAATTATGGAAAATGGTAGACCGTGGGAACTATTTGGTGATACAACCTTGACTCTACGACCTAGAACAAGTCTTCCTTCTTAAGGTGACGTTCATATAGGTCGAAGTGGAGATTAGATAGGTGGTAGGAGCATAATGAGTCACGAATTTCGGCCTCTGTGTCCATGAGAGGCTTAGTGTGGCCAGAAGGTTTTGTCTCTTGAGGTTTGGGGGTTACCTAGTGGCCGAAAGCAATTAAACGTAGTGGCGTTGGAAGAGCTCTGCACTGGCTAAAGGTCAAACGGTGTTGTGAATAGGCGAAGCTATGAGGGAAACTCATTTGAATGAAGCAAATTTAAACTCTAATGGATAACGTGCCTCGTTTTATAGGTGGGGGAACACGGTGGAGTGACGTGTGGGAAAAGTCAAGGGAAGACATGTGGAAGGGACATGTGGTACTACCAGGTTGGATGAGAAGTGAGAGGGAGGGGTCCGTGGCCCTGTAAAGATCTTGCTCGCCTGCTGACGTCAATGATACGTTGGCATGCTTGGTGGAAGGCATGGTCCCCACACTCTGGCAAGGTGATTGAACGGGGTCAGAAGTGGGGCTCGACCCCTCGGAGTTGATCATGGCCATTTATCGTTAGGGCCCACCCCTTTGAATTTGACCATTCTTGGGGCTAGTGTCAGCTTATCTACCTTGCTAGTTACCCTGCTGAAATGCTTCCAGGATAGAGTGGATTTAGGACAAATGACGATCCTCCCCATAGTTTCTTGTAGATTAACTATTATGCACACGATGCAGAGGCCAGGCCCATGACATTTCTCTTTTATCCCTTTCTTTTTTTCCTAGGTTCTCTACATTTCTCCAAGGTTTTGCCTTCACATTTGCTTTTGTCTTTTTGGCTTGTAGACTGAAATCCTCTACAAATCGACCATTATAGGAGAACATATAGGTAATAGTCTGTACATCCTACAACTATTCATTTTCAGAGTTTCATCATCTGTGTTTAAGGACTGTGTCAAAATTTTTAAGGCATGCAATATAATCACCATCCACCACTGTTGTGTATAGGGTATTAACTCTTGTGTATTGAGTCTTGTTGATTGTAATAGGGAAACAAGTAAAGTGGCCTTGTCAAGGATGTATGGTCAAGTTTGTTATTAAAGTCTATCACAGTCAGTCCCTTGTAAAGTTGTTGTGGTTTTCTTTTGAAGTTCTATTCTGGATAGTAAGGTGTACTATAGGTCTATCAATATAATCCAAATGCATTAAAAGTATGTCACATATACTTCTTTAAAGGCCTATCACACACCTTATTTTAAGTCTATTATTAGGATTGTCAAGAATTTTGCATGGTCTAATTCTAGGTTGTAAACAAGTCAAGCATCTTTATGTGGAACCTTGAATAAATTTCTAGACTTGTAAGGACAACATAAAAGGCACAAGCTACTATACGTATGTTTCATTGTTGTTAATTAATATGTCTTCCATATTTATTACAAATTCTTGAATGGTTTTGTTATACTAACAAGTGTATTGCAGGGAGAGGTAAGTGTTATTTTTGTTCTATCTTTTGGATTGGGTCTCGTCTTTTGTTATACTAACAAGTGTATTCCATAAATCTCTCATGTTTTTCAAGACAACTTTACTCTTAGCTTATGGAAGAAATCTCAGCTATCCATGCATTTTCTAAAGCTATGAATCATCTATTTCTAAAACTCATAAAATATACCAACTTGGAAAATACAATTTATTTACATAGAAGAATATAAATGTCCCATTTTTTAATATTTTACATATAAAACATTTAATGGTTGAATTGAGGCTTCTGTGATCCATATCAAATTTACGAGAGATTTTTTGGCGTAAATCACAAGATAAATCATTTGTCGACGCGTTTCGAACCAACCAGTGTGGTTCATTGTCAGGACAAGTTGAAGAATCAGATCCAGCTTTACATGTTAAATAGTTTGAGGAGAGCCTCCAACAGCTAACTAGACCAACTGCTAAATTTGACTTGGGACCCCGGTCAAAAAACCAATTATTTAGTAAATTAAATGGAAGTTAGTTATAATAAGGGACCTTACCTTAAAATAAATATATAACTTATATGTATAAAGTAATTTTAATTTAATTGGTTGTTAAGTTAATAGATAGTTAAAAGGTATTAACTAATTAATAAGTACATAGAAAATAGAAATATTAGAATAAAACGTATAACTAACTAGTTATAGAGGTATAACTAACTAATCATAAATATATATATATATATATATATATATATATATAAATATATAAAGAATTTTAAAATAGGTAGTTAAGTTAATAGTTAGTTAAAAAATAAAAATAAAAATTAACTGTATAAATGAATATACGTACAAGATTAAACTACCTTATTAAATTTATAAATATAAATATATAATATAAAATAAATAAATTAATTAAGATAGTAGTTAGTTATAAAGGCACTAATAGTAAAAAAATATTAAAAAAGCCAAGGGGGGAATGGTAAAAAATATTTTAACTAATTAGAAAAAATAATTGTATATGCTAAATTAACTTATTATTATAATAATCTAACAGATCAAATAAAAAGATGAGTCAAAAAGCGAGGGGAGGGGGAGGGGCGGAAAGGAAGAAAGCGACTAGGAAGAGAGAGCTGGGACCCAACACCTATTGATTTTCCAACCATTCTCTCTATTGAGATTGCTCGGCCTCTTTTCAATCTCAAGAGCTTACCTAAATTTCCGATGATGGAACTGCGAAACTTTAGCAATGACACTAGCCTCCTCAATACAAACATGATGATTGGTTTTTTCTGCATGCTCAGCTAAAGCGGAAGACTTATATATCCTATGCTTAAGGTCAGCTGCATGCTCACTAATCCTTTGATTAATGGAGCGACCCATCTCACCAATATAGGGGGTCCCACAGGAACAAGGGATAATATATACCCCTTTCATATCTTTAGGGTCGATAGGATCCTTGGCTAATCTGAGGGACCTAAGAATGGTGTTAAAGGGTCTAAAGGTCACAGGGACACTATGCATCTTGAGAATCCTTGCAATATTATCAGTGGTCCCCTGAACAAATGGAAGATGGACACCTAGAATCCGCTCCTTCAGTTCCCTTTTAGCAAGAGAATTCTTGGCAGCTTTTAGGAAAGCCTTCTGACCCATGTATCTACTATAACCATTCTCAACAAAGACATCAAGGAGATGGGATTTTTATTTCTCAAAACTCTTTTTATCCGAGATCCTTAGGGCTCGAGTAGCAAGGGTATTGAGAACCCCCATCTTCTGAGCTGGGAAATGGTGGGAACTGGCATGAAGATACTGCTCCGTATGCGTTTTCTTTCGAAAAACTTGGTGGGAGAGGGAACCATCACTATTCTTAGAAATAAGAATATCAAGGAAAGGGAGGCAACCATCAACTTCCTGCTCTTTAGTGAACTTAATGGCCGAGGATTGATTGTTGAGATGATCGAAGAAGAGATCTAATTCCTCCTGGCCGTGAGACCAGATAACATTGGTGTCATCCACATACCTTTTCCAAAGCTTGGGCAGGAGACAGGATGAGTTTAGAGCCTTGGCTTCAAAATATTCCATAAAAAGATTAGCAACGACAGGGGAAAGGGGTGAGCCCATGGCAACCCCACAGGTCTGCTCAAAGAACTCTCCCTCAAAACTGAAAAAGGTGGAAGTGAGGCAGATCTCAACTAACCGAGCGGTGTCAGGATTTGTTAGGCAGTTGATAATCTCCAAGGCCTCATTAATAGGGATGCAAGTGAACAGGGAAACAACATCAAAACTAACAAGAATGTCCCCAGGGTCAAGCTTAATGTCCTTGAGTTCATCAATAAAGGAAGCAACGTCTTTTATGAAGGACTCCGTACGACCAACTAAGGGCTTAAGCTTTAACGCAAGGAACTTAGCAAGAAGGTAGGTAGGACCTCCAATGGTGTTGACAATGGGCCTTAATGGAGCTCCTTCCTTGTGAATTTTGGGGAGACCATAGATCCTAGGAGTGATAGGGTTGCTCTCAATGAGTTTATGGTGCAGGGAACTCACTGAGCTAATGGATTTAATGGCAAGAGCCACATTCCTAGCAACCTTTTTAATGGGTTTTTGGGAAGCTTTTTATAGCTACCACTATTATGAAGATGATCCAACATCTTATTGCGGTAATCAACCCTGTTAAGAATGACGACAGCTCCACCCTTGTCTGCCTTTAGAACAACGATATCTTTGTTCTGGTTTAAGGATCTGAGGGCTACTGATTCTTCCTTGCTAAGGTTGCTCTTAGGGGGCTTAGCCTTTCTCAAGACAACCGCACAATCTTGCCTAATAGTGTCCTTGATCTTATCAGGTAAACCTCTGATCCCAAACTCTATGTCACAAATGATATCATCTATAGGAATTTTCTTAGGGGCTAAGGCAAAATTTAATCCTTTACCCAAAACTTTAAAAACTGAAGGGGGAAAAGAGAAACTAGAAAGATTAATAACCTTGTTATTAAAATGAGAAGGAGGGGGAAGATTACTAGTACTATTATTATTAATAATATTCAATATCTTATTACTTTCCATGTTAGAATTATTTGTATTATTAAATAATGTATCCTTTTTATTAATATTATCATTATCCTTATTACTAATCTCGACCATAATACTATTACTATTACTACTATTATTATTATTATTAAGAATATTATTATAATCATAATAATAATAATAATAATAATAATAATAATTATTATTATTATTATTATTATTATTATTATTGTTAAATAAATTATTATTATTATTATAATTATTAAAATTATTACATGGTAGATTATTATAGGTTAGATTACAATTGAAAGAGCACAGAGGAGGGATAGAACCCTCGCAGTCCATACAACACCAGCCGACAAAACCATCCAACGGCTCTGAAATGCTACTTCGCAACGAAGATGAGGAGCTCTCCTCACGCGATATCCTCGAGAAAATCACCGGAAATGAACCGCTTAGTGTTGGATTGGAACGCAAACCAAGTAAACCAAACATCTGCACATAGATAGAGCTGCCCTCAAGGTTGCTGTCAATAAGATGATTGATGCCGGGAACAGCTTCGTGTTTTGGAATCTTGGTAACAGGAGGAGAGCCCGCGGTAACGCCAACGAGATCACCCTCTACATCGGTACCAGGAAGAACGCGATCTGGTCTAGCAGAAGCATACTCCAAATTGCAGGGCGCGAGGGCAGTGAGATCGCCTTCTGCGCAGAGAAAAGACCGTTCATTGCTCTCCGGAAAACTTGAACCAACCCCAGATAAAAGAAGATCTGAAGGATGAAGCGGATCTAGGGGACAAACAGGACTGGTTCCATCAGAGGGAGCTGAGGGAGCTGAGTTATCAGAAACCCCATCCGATCTACCAGATAATCAATCCCTAATCAGAAACAACTCCCACGGCTCTACCAGAAAACGATGAATTTCTAGCTAATCTCTGAAACTTAGAAACCTGATTCTGCTTCCGAATTTCCTCCAACCGAATGGATTTCAAAGCCAAACAGGCATCTATTCTGGCCCAAAGGGAGGCCGAAAATAAGTTCGCAAGTTCCAGATGCAAATCCAAAAGAGAACGAGAAACCAGATTCAGGGATCTCCTGACCCTGCTGATTTCCACTCTTATTAAAGCCAAACTCGCCTTAAGGAAAACCTGATGGTTCTGGGGAGTGTGAAGGTGATGATTAATCTGGGCAAAGACAGGGATGATGGAGGAGTCTCTGCATCTTTTAAGAAAAGCTAGATCTGACTTCAACCTTGAAACCTGCAAGCATGCCCATTCAAAATGATGAACCTTGGTTGCAATGGCTTCTCCGTGCAGGGATTCAATTGTTGAATTGAGGCTTCTGTGATATGTTAGATTATTATAATAATAAGTTAATTTAGCATATACAATTATTTTTTCTGATTAGTTAAAATATTTTTTACCGTTCCCCCTTGGCTTTTTTAATATTTTTATACTATTAGTGCTTTTATAACTAACTACTATCTTAATTAATTAATTTATTTTATATTATATATTTATATTTATAAATTTAATAAGGTAGTTTAATCCTGTAAATATATTTATTTATATAGTTAAATTTTTTTTTAGATATTCAATTAACTTTATATATATAGATTTAACTAACTATTAACTTAACTACTTATTTTAAAATTCTTTATATATTTCTATATATACATATAATTTATATATATATATATATTTATGATTAGTTAGTTATACCTCTATAGCTATTTAGTTATACGTTTTATTCTAATATTTATATTTTCTATGTATTTATTAATTAGTTAATACCTTTTAACTATCTATTAACTTAACAACCAATTAAATTAAAATTACTTTATACATATAATTTATATATTTATTTTAAGGTAAGGTCCCTTATTATAACTAACTTCCATTTAATTTATTAAATAATTGGTTTTTTGACCCGGTCCCAAGTCAAATTTCGTTGTTGGTCTAGTTAGTCGTTGGAGGCTCTGCTCAAACTATTTAACATGCAAAGTTGAATCTGATTCTTCAACTTGTCCTGACGATGAACCACACAGGTTGGACTATTTAACATGCAAAGTTGAATCTGATTCTTCAACTTGTCCTGACGATGAACCACACAGGTTGGTTCAAAACGCGTCGACAAATGATTTATCTTGTGATTTAAGCTGGCTTGAAAAGTCTAATACAACTGCATCACTAATACTATAAGTAAATCTTATATTAAAAACAAAATATTATAACTAAAACTAATAAACCTAATATTACAAACCCAATATTATTAGTATTAATATTATTAAACCATTATTAATAATTGTAATGTTACACGTAAACCAAAACCTAGTAATTAACTTAATGTTACAAATAAACGTTATTTTATAAACTCAATATTATTACTATAAATGTTAATATTATAAACCCATTATAAATAAACTTATTAGTAAGCAATGTAATATTATAAACTCATTATTGTTAATATTAATATTCATATTGTAAACACATTATTAAAAAATCTAATAATATTAATAAACCAAGACCCATTATAAATATTTATAAAAGAAATAATTGGAAATAAATTTATTTTCAAAAACTTAATAATATAAACCTTATATGGTCTAAACTATTTTTTTAAAAATAATTATAATAATATTTTTTAAACTATTTTTTTCAAATTAATTTTTTGTATTCGTAATATATAACAATATATATCATTTTTTAAACTAATTAGGCTATAAATGTTTTTTTTAAGAACAATTTCCCAAATTTCCACTGTGTAATGACATGCACCATTCGATTAGATGTTAGATGATTGAAGGTTTTTAAACCATTAAATTAATAGTTAGTTGGGAAAAAAACTAATAGTGAAGGCCACTTAAAAACCTTAATTAGGCCGATAGGCCTTTCTTTGAAAGGGACCTTTCGTCGTCCCTTTCTTTCTCATGCTGACACGTTGCATCGGGAACAGAGTGATTATAACTGCAAAGTTTTATAATCTCATGGCGACACATGGCATCGGGAAAAGAGCGGGGATAACCAAAGAGTTCTGCAAGCGAGCTGCGTCGTGTATTCATGGATATTGATGAAAACGGTTCTGCTGCTAAATTCGTGCCGTTTTCTTAGGAGCCGCTTCATTCCTCAGGTATTCCACCAGGCGGACGATGCCCCATTCCCTCACCTCCCCAAACGCGTTCATCGCTGAAGGTCTCAGGGCTTCGCTAATCAAATTCCTGCGAAGACTCCGCCACAGAGGCCCGTATGCGGCCGAACTGATGCTGTGTCGGTTGCTGCTGAAGATTTTCTGCATCCCGCCAAAGGGTGGGCGGTCAGAGAAGATGGAGCCCTTCTGTGCCGTGTTTTGCAGGTATTGAGCTCACCTTATCTCAAAGGCATTCCCTCCAGCCAGAAGGTAATTCAAATCTTTTTCCCGTCTTGCTTTCTGCAGTAGCTACAATTTTGGTCTTCTAATTTTGGTCAGGGGTTCCTTGTCCACACCTTGCCTACCGGCTAAATATTTGGGGTTTTCTGCTGGCAGACAAAATTATATTATAGTCTAAAGCGAGATGATTTCAAGAGGAAGGTTAAAAGTCTGGTCCTGGCAATATTTTTCTTCTTACTAACACCGATTGAGGCACAGTAATTCCAGAAGTTCATTTTCCCTGTAAGCATTCATACAAATATGTTCTATTTTTTGTAGTGATGCGTGATAGGGTTTCTTGGCAGCAGGTAAACAATTCTACAGGTAAACAATTCTACACTAGGGTTTGCTCTCGCGTCTGGAGTAGTTCTTGGTAAGTTCTAATATTTTACCCTCAGGATTCGTTACAGTTTTATTTTTCTTTATCTATAGGATAATTTCCCTTTAGTTTCTCTTTTGAAAAATAAGAAGGAAATTCTTCTTCCGCTCAACGAATTCATGAGGAATTCCTTGTCGTTCGCAGAGCTCACATGGTTACGGGAGCATTGGGACTTATCCAGTCGGGATTATCATTAACGGCTTGCGGCGCACCTACCCAGGTTCATTTTATTGGCAAAGCACTTAAGGCTTTTTGCCAGAGCATTGTTTTCATTGTGTTACTGTACTTTAAATCTTCTGTTGGAACTTACTTCCAGGGAAGGTGCCACTTTGTGGCTGCTTTTTCTTCTCAGTTCTTCTGTAATGATAATTACGACCCTTTTGGACAATATTTATGTGGTCTTTAGTATATTATTATCTGCTGAAGCAAGTCATACCCTTAATGGTTTCCTTCTCTGTTAGGAAAGACTATGGCCTCCAATCGTGCTTGTAAAATAGTTAGGTCAGGGAAATATGATAAAAACTGTATACAACCGCGGTTTCCACCATTTCCCAACACACCCATCGCGCACTGTACAGGTAAATATTCATTTATGTTCCCAGCACACCCATCATGCAATGTACAGGTAAATATTCCTTTTTGTTCTCAGCGTACCCATCACGCACTGTATAGGTAAATATTCTTTTTTGTGTTCTCTTTTTTTTTTTTTTTTCTCCAACATTTTTACAGCAATCTCTTCAGGGTTTTACGGTCTCGTTTCTTTTTCTCCAATGTTTTTACAACATTCTATTTAGGGTTTCACAATCTTGGTGACAAGGAAAAACAATGAGTGTTGTGGTTTCGACAGGGTTTTCAACTTTCAACTTCAGTTTGAGGAGGTAGGGTTACCTACTGAAGATGTAGGGTTGCCTTCTAGGAGTTAACCCTCGTTTCAACAGTTTTCAGGTAATATTTTTGCCATATCCTCCTTTTTTTCTTTAATTGTTACCTAAGTTCACTCCCTTCTAATTTTGTGTAGGGGTGGCTTGACGCCCCGTTGTGAAGATTCGTCATGGTCAAGCTTTGCTCAGGTGAGAAATTTCTTCCTCCAGCAGGGTTTACTTAAATGTATGTCTTTCTTTAACTTATTTTCAGTTATATAGAGACTCTTCACTAATCTTATTGCTCTTGTGTTCTTGTCGTGGTCGCAAACTGCAGGTACCCAACCTGCTCCTAAGCTGGATATTCAGACTTGCACCCAACCTTAGTCCCATATTTGGGTTTCTTTCTTACGAATATGTTCTTTTCTCCCAAGTTGGCGCACTTTAACTGTAGATTTAAAGGACTCTGAATGGGAAGAAAACCCTAACCTGGGTTTTGGTCTCATGCCTTCGGGCTTAAGCTCTGGGCTATTGACTGTTGTCTGGTCTTTTTTGGTTTAGATTATACCTATATCTATGAACATATTTTGTTTATTTCTCTGACTGTTTGGTTCGGCTGTGTGTACCTCTAGTCGTTGAGACTTATAGCTATCACCGCTATAAGTCTTTAGCTTCTTGTAGCTTCCAAGCAGTTTTTCTAATGCTGATTTTGATTCTCTCAATGTATTCATGATACTATTCAGGTTTTCTATTACATGTTCGATTGTATGCAAACCTTGATCAATCACTTCTTTCACAAATCTCAGCACAAATCTCAGCGAACATGTCATTTTTAACCAATTTGTGTGAAATAAACTGAAGATGTAGTGGGATTTGATCCCCTATTGTTGTTCTAACCATGTTCCAATAAGAAATAAAACTGATTGTCAATTTGAAGGCTGCACCCAACATATCACTTTCCTTTGGAACTTCATTCAAATAAATTTCTTCCATACCCTCAATGGTCATTCTCAACCATTTTTTCTATGGAAGTAAAAAATACCTTCTTCTCTCATAGAGATGACTGTGTCACTGAGTAGTTGGTACTCATCGAGAGAATTATTATTTTCTCCATCTCCATCATCTCTTCAACGTACTGAATGCATTCATGTTTTTTTCTCTCTATGAGAGCTTGAAAAGCTTTCCTTGAAGCGGACTGAAGCTTGGGGTATCTTTTTGTTTGAATATCTATCACACGACATATGACTTTGTCCAGATACTCGCAGACATCGATGACTAAGTTTCTACTTATCTTAAAGACATAGTCTATTGGTTTCTTCTCAAAGACAGAGTCTATCTGTTTCTTCACAGAGTCATGAAAGCAAGATGAGGTAAAAAGTTTGGAAGTGTTATGCCCTGTGCCTCTTCCAATAACACTAATTCCTCATACAGAAAATGATTTCCTGATGCTTCTCTCTCTTTCAACAGATCACAAAAATAACCCTTGAATTTCCTGCTTAGGCAAGGAGCCCAATGCATTTCAGGCTCATCCTCGGAATCCTCAAAGTCACCCATCAAAGTAATTTTGTTCAAGATAACTTTAATGACATATATCACTTTCATAAACTAAACCATTCCCTCAGCAAAATTAGAAAAATTTCGAGGCAATGCATCCAACTCTGACTCCCTATTGGAAAGTGTTAAGTTTCTGCTTATCTGAAAGACAGAGTCTATCTGTTTCTTCAACAGAGTCATGAAAGTTGGATGAGGTAAAAAGTTTGTAAGTGTTATTCCCTGTTCCTCTTCCAATAACACCAATTCCACATACAAAAATCATTTGCCAGATTTATTGATGAAGAAAGAACAAAGAATTTCTCATAGGTATTCCAATTTCAATCCATTTTACAAAAATGAGACAATATGTAAGCAATTTTCACCTATACATGGCCTTCTAAATAGGAGCGAAAACTTAAAAACCTTAAATGAGAGTCATCAAAAAATTTACATTTAAACCCCTGTAGACCCAAACCCACCAACTCCCCTAAAAGTGGAATCCAAATCCTCCACTTCCAGAACCTGCGGGGTGAGAATTTTCTCAATAATCAACTAGGAAATACGATCTCCAGCCTTAATCTTGAAACCTTGATCAAAGTGATTGAAGAGAACAAACACTCATTAGACCACGATAATATGCATCTATGACACTGGCACCAACGTCTATCGAGTGCTTCCAAGCAAGCCTGGAACTAGGAGCTATACAAGCATATGTGCCTTCAGGTATGGCAATGGACAAATCTGTGGGCACCACACAAGAATTCACACTAGATATATCACATCCAACGGCCAAAGCAGAACCTCTAGATGACATAATAGCATTAGGCGAAAGCTTCTTTACACACAACACTGGCTCAAAGGAAACTTTCATGCCATTTTTATTCAAATATGTAGTGTTCCCATTCAGGTCCATGCCTCCTGAGTATCCTGTATCGACCTTCTGCATCTTTGGAACAGGCTCCTCTGGCTATGGGACTATTTTGGGCTCCATTTCCCAACAGTAAGAGCCATTTCCCACCTGCAAAACAAAACCACTGGAGAGAAATGCGCTGGAAAAATGTGATCTTGGCCTACTCTAAACTCTCCAAATTTGCCAGATTTATTGATAAGAGGGAGGATGATGAAAGGAAAGAGAGGCTTAAGAGAAAGCCAACAGAAGAAAATGGATTTGCAGTCTGAGATGTGTTAACCTGAAGGCTGAGCCCCTTACCTCCCTTAGTCAGATCTTTTCTATTGATCATGCCATTTCTTCTGTTTAGTTTTACACTTTTAACTGCACTATTTCAGTTTCAGGTTGGGATAACATTCGTGAAGGGAAGGATTGATATCTATTGTTGGAAAGGGAGAAATTTGGAACTATCCACATGTAGTCTTCAAATTATTTCCCTCTTTCCTGAACCTTCCACAAGACATACGAAGGAAACCATGCTCTGCTAGGGTTTGTTCTCATTCCTTTCTGTGGTCTTCTTCCAAGTTGTAAAAAACATTGTTGTTTCTTGTGCGCATGTTTTTTTACACTTGAGTTGAAGTTTTTTTTGCTTGGTAGCCATTTGTTCCATGACATGTCAACATAGGACAAGTTTTTAAGCTTTCCAAATCCCAAAGGAATGTGGCCGCTAAGCTTGTTTTGTTGAATTCTGACTCTATGCAAAGTGGGACAATTTGTAAGATTATAAGGGATTTATGAAGAGGATAAGACCAACTAACTGGTTCACATATCTGAGGGAGGATTGGTCTTGTTAATTTATTTAAACATGCCTCCAACCATTTTAGGCTATAATTTCTTCCCAACTGTTGAGGAAGGCTTCCTATGAAGGAATTGTTCCATATGCCAAGATACATCAAGCTGGGAAGGTCACCAATTCCCTTAGGGATGTCTCCTCTGAGGTTATTAACACATAGGTTTAGGGATACCATATTTTTGAGCCTTGAAAACCCTTCAAGAATTGGTCCAGTGAGCATGTTATTTGACAAATATAATGACTTCAAGCTCGTGATGTTGCTTAACTGCCATGGTATTGATCCAGTAAGTCTATTGTTGTTCAACACCAACCTACTTAGATTCTGGAACTCACCTAATTCTACAGGTAAGGACCCAGATAAGTTAGCAAATGGAATATGTAAAGGCTCCAGCTTTGACAAGTTACTGAGCTGCCACGAAATCCCACCTGTGTAAGAATTGTACTCGATCATCATATGCCTGAGCTCTGGCATCTTCCCTAGCTCTGTTGGGATTGAACCAATGATCTCATTGCCCTCCAAATATAGGAATTTTAGGCTAGGGAAGTCACCATACTGGTTGGGAATGCTCCCATTAAAGTAACTTCCACCAAGGTTCAGAAACTTCAACTTACTGAGCTGAGAAAACTGCAATGGAAAGGGGCAAGTAAAGTCATTGTTGTAAGCATTGAACTCCACAAGATTCTGCAACCCCAAAAGTATCTCTAGCAATGATCCATTGAAGGAATTCTGGTTGATATACAGGGTTTCTACTTTGGGGAGCCTGAAAATGGCTTCACTGATTGGTCCATCAAAGTGGTTTTGGCTAACATTTAAGTTGACAAGGTGGTCAAGCAGCTCCACCGCTTGTGATATTTTACCTGTGAGGTTTTTTCTTGAGAGATCCAGAGCCACCACTCTATATTTATTGTTACATTTAATGCCAACCCATGAGCAATGTGACACATGCATGCTGTTATTGTTGTATTTCCTGTGTGCAACAGTAGGGTCTAGGGCAACTCATCCAATAAAGTGGGGGATCTTTTAGGTTAGGGGTTTCATATACCATTGGTTAGTTATATTTCCATTTCCGGTTTCTCGGGATGATGGCATTGGAATTTGTTATTGGTCCTGAGAATTAAATCAAATCAACTGGAACCGTGGTTATCATCTCCTTCCAAAAACAAATCGAGCAGCTATTCCACCAAATAAGAACTATTTCACCGAGAGCCATTCAACCAAGTGACTATACAACCAAGTAGATTTTGATGCAATCTGATACTGATTTCTAACTTTGATCAACTATGGTATATTTCTCCCCTCTATTTGACCTCTTGTTTGTTTTGAATGTGTATTAATTCCCTCACTCCTGAATAATGATGTTTTATTTTCCGAGGCAAAAACTGATTTTATTTTAAAAGAAAACTGATTAGAATTAATGAATTAGAAATTGAAAAAAGTGGATTTTGGAGGATTCAGATGTAAAAGAGGTTTGTCTTACTTGGGAGTCACTTGTGTTGTGGGAGACCTAATGTCACAAATCTAATGTAGTGGCTCTTCTGCAGTGTTCGTTCTCTCTGTCAAGAGGTTCACACTCAAAATTTCTATGAGGTTTGTGATGATAAAATTTATTCTAGAAAAAAATTTCTATGAGGTTTGTGATGATAAAATTTATTCTAGAAAATATCTTTGCCAAGATTTAGTGGACTTGAGAGTTACTTCAACTAGATTGCTTCCCTTGGGTCATGAACTAGGATCACTAACTGTGTTATCTCCAACTGTCAATTCACCCTCTCGGGTCAAAATTAACATGTCACCAAATTTGAATGCTCAAGCTTCAGTCTCGCCAGTTTTGAGTCCTATGCATTATTCTATTGCAAACTTTATTCCTCCATAAGGTTTTTCTTGTGTGGGGGAAGGGTCACATTTTCTTTGTCTAACCTTTTCATAATAGAAACTCATATTGCAATTTCTCTAGTATCAGAATCAGAGGATAGAGTTAACATGGCCGCTCAAACAACCTGTAAGGGAAATGTATCTTCTATTGACCTTAGGCTACCTCTTCATAAAACACTACCTTTTGGTAACATGAGTGGAAAAGGGCAAACATTCTAGAGTTGCAAGGGAATGAAGAGGAGTAGTGGCAGGCTTACACAAACAGATGAAAAATGAGTCATGTTTGACTCAAGGATTCCCTTGTGGGGGAAGGGTCCACATTTCCTTTGTCTAACCTTTTTTAGCAGAAACCCATATTGCAATTTCTCCAATATCAAAATGAGAGGATGGAGTTAACATGGCAACTCAAACAACCTGTAAGGGAAAGATATTTTCTATCTAGCTCATGCTTCCTCTTCATAAAACACTACCTTTTGGTAACATGAGTGGAAAAGGACACACATCCACTTCAAGGGAATGAAGAGGAGCAATGGTAGGCTTACACAAATGGACTAAAAATGAGCCATGTTTGACTCAAGGAAGTCTTTCCTATGCTACCCCCTTATGGCGTTTCCTTTGCAACATGTGGTGCAATCGCTACTCTATAACCATATAAACTAAATTTTATTGGTGAAAATTTACATTCTTGATATATTTTTTAAGCTTATTTATTACGCATTTGTTATTCATGACTATCTATTATTTTAGTAACACATTATATATATTTTTTTGTTTCTTGTAAAAATTTTAATTAACATTTATCTGCAATGCTATTTTCTAGGATTTTAAACATCTTATATGGAAATGATTCGTAACTTAAACCCAGGTGCTCCATGTCAAATTCTATACATTAATTCTAATTGACACATCCAACATTGAAAAGTTGAATGGGGATAGATGAAAATAAATGACAACGGTAATTCATTACGGTAGACTTTACAAGTCCCTTTTAAATATGATAAAGGATAATATAATAACTTTCTATATGGTTTTAGGGTAAAAGTAATGAAAACATATCATTGAGAAATATATATACTAGCATTTGCACTAGAGGGTTCAAAGAACCATCAATAATCTGTGCAAGTTTTTTTCTAAGGTTGTAAACAGTGATTGCAGACCTAGTAGTGCCTTGACCAAATTTGGATCACTCGACAACATTAAGAAAATTATTCTAACGTCCATAAAGAAATGAACCAAGAATCTGCCAATGTAAATAGAACATAATAAGAAGATAATGTTGACTAGTACTATAACTACTTGGAATTAGACATGAGAGAGCCTGGACAACTTGATAAATTTATCAACCTTAAATTAGTAGCAATAACAAAAGCATTATTTCAAAAAGAATTAAAATATTTGATGTCAAAATCAATAAACAAACACTTTTAGTGACAGACCTCTAGATGATGTAGGGTGTAAGAAAAAGTTTGATTTTCAAAAAAATAAAATTCCATAATATATTGATGGTTTTTTCCTCGCAATGAATCACTAATAACACCTAGTCAAATACTCTATCCAACGAATTTTGATTTCATTGGATACGACTACCAATCTTGCTGGATATACCTATCAGCACAACACTGAACATATTTATCATCGTTTTTATCTCTAACTAATGCTTGCACTTTCTACATCTCTCTGCCTTACTACTAAAAGGCTGGAATGTTCATTGTTTTCTTAATTGTTGAATAATTTCAATAAACAAAGCGCAGAACATGTGTATTTTTCTAGATTTAGCCAATTATCGGAGTTTAGAAGCAGAGTACATGGCATGGTTCCCCTTGTCTGTCACTGTCAGTGCCACTTTTGGGTATTCATTTGAATTTTTATTTTCCAGAAATTCATCTCTGCACACTATAATTATCTATATTTTGGATGTCCCATGGATGTTGGGCTCGATGAGCAAAAATGAAAAATAGTGAAGTGTAATGTGCATGAACCTGAACCATGCTATATGGATAGCAATAACACTAGGGTTAATCGTTAAAAAAAACAAAATTCTGAACCAGACCACATAACTATAATGAAAGTGTTATCCTAGTCTCCAAAAGAATTTTAAAAATACATTATGATTATTTTACTCAGGTAAAAGTATGATTTAAAATATATATATATATATATATATATATATATATATATATATAATAATGATTTTCTCACAAATTTTTGATGTAGGAGAGGTACTCGAATTCTGCAGATTAGATCACATCACAGATGGAATCAAACTTGGAATAAAATTGATTAGAAGAAGTACCTGAAAAAAGAAAAAAAACATATCATATTTAGCAATTAAATAAATGTTATGTAAAGCTTCGAACACTACATCATTCAATTCCCCGGTAAACTACAGTGAATAATATTTAATATCATGTAAACAACTTCAAACCATACATCATTCGATTCTCAGGTAAACTACAATGAATCAGTAGTTTCAGAGGTTATTATTTTGGTCCGTTCGTCAAACAGACAAACCACAACTCCAATGGCTCCATGACTAGAAAGGCTATGAATTGTTGTATCTATTGTGTTCAATCGAGACCATTTTTGAACCCCCTTATGGCGTTTCCTTTGCAACATGTGGTGCAATCGCTACTCTATAACCATATAAACTAAATTTTATTGGTGAAAATTTACATTCTTGATATATTTTTTAAGCTTATTTATTACGCATTTGTTATTCATCACTATCTATTATTTTAGTAACACATTATATTTTTTTTTTTGTTTCCTGTAAAAATTTTAATTAACATTTATCTGCAATGCTATTTGCTAGGATTTTAAACATCTTATATGGAAATGATTCGTAACTTAAACCCAGGTGCTCCATGTCAAATTCTATACATTAATTCTAATTGACACATCCAACATTGAAAAGTTGAATGGGGATAGATGAAAATAAATGACAACGGTAATTCATTACGGTAGACTTTACAGGTCCCTTTTAAATATGATAAAGGATAATATAATAACTTTCTATATGGTTTTAGGGTAAAAGTAATGAAAACATATCATTGAGAAATATATATACTAGCATTTGCACTAGAGGGTTCAAAGAACCATCAATAATCTGTGCAAGTTTTTTTCTAAGGTTGTAAACAGTGATTGCAGACCTAGTAGTGCCTTGACCAAATTTGGATCACTCGACAACATTAAGAAAATTATTCTAACGTCCATAAAGAAATGAACCAAGAATCTGCCAATGTAAATAGAACATAATAAGAAGATAATGTTGACTAGTACTATAACTACTTGGAATTAGACATGAGAGAGCCTAGACAACTTGATAAATTTATCAAGCTTAAATTAGTAGCAATAACGAAAGCATTAAAATTGCTGATGTCAAAATCAATAAACAAACACTTTTAGTGACAGACCTCTAGATGATGTAGGGTGTGAGAAAAAGTTTGATTTTCAAAAAAATAAAATTCTAGAATATATTGATGGTTTTTTCCTCACAATAAATCATTAATAACACCTAGTCAAATACTCTATCCAACAACTTTTGATTTCACTGGATACGACTACCAATCTTGCTGGATATACCTATCAGCACAACACTGAACATATTTATCATCGTTTTTATCTCTAACTAATGCTTGCACTTTCTACATCTCTCTGCCTTACTACTAAAATGCTGGAATGTTCATTGTTTTCTTAATTGTTGAATAATTTCAATAAACAAAGCACAGAACATGTGTAGTTTTCTAGATTTAGCCAATTATCGGAGTTTAGAAGCATAGTACATGGCATGGTTCCCCTTGTCTGTCACTATCAGTGCCACTTTTGGGTATTCATTTGAATTTTTGTTTTCCAGAAATTCATCTCTGCATACTATAATTATCTATATTTTGGATGTCCCATGGATGTTGGGCTCGATGAGCAAAAATGAAAAATAGTGAAGTGTAATGTGCATGAACCTGAACCATGCTATATGGATAGCAATCACGCTAGGGTTAATCGTTAAAAAAAACAAAATTCTGAACCAGACCACATAACTATAATGAAAGTGTTATCCTAGTCTCCAAAAGAATTTTAAAAATACATTATGATTATTTTACTCAGGTAAAAGTATGATTTAAAAAAAAAAAATATATAGAAAATATAATGATGATTTTCTCACAAATTTTTGATGTAGGAGAGGTACTTGAATTCTGTAGATTAGATCACATCACAACTGGAATCAAACTTAGAATAAAATTGATTAGAAGAAGTACTTGAAAAAAGAAAAAAAACATATCATATTTAGCAATTAAATAAATGTTATGTAAAGCTTCGAACACTACATCATTCAATTCCCCGGTAAACTACAGTGAATAATATTTAATATCATGTAAACAACTTCAAACCATACATCATTCGATTCTCAGGTAAACTACAATGAATCAGTAGTTTCAGAGGTTATTATTTTGGTCCGTTCGTCAAACAGACAAACCACAACTCCAATGGCTCCATGACTAGAAAGGCTATGAATTGTTGTATCTATTGTGTTCAATCGAGACCATTTTTGAACCCCCTTATGGCATTTCCTTTGCAACATGTGGTGCAATCACTACTCTATAACCATATAAACTAAATTTTATTGGTGAAAATTTACATTCTTGATATATTTTTTAAGCTTATTTATTACGCATTTGTTATTCATCACTATCTATTATTTTAGTAACACATTATATTTTTTTTTTTGTTTCTTGTAAAAATTTTAATTAACATTTATCTGCAATGCTATTTGCTAGGATTTTAAACATCTTATATGGAAATGATTCGTAACTTAAACCCAGGTGCTCCATGTCAAATTCTATACATTAATTCTAATTGACACATCCAACATTGAAAAGTTGAATGGGGATAGATGAAAATAAATGACAACGGTAATTCATTACGGTAGACTTTACAGGTCCCTTTTAAATATGATAAAGGATAATATAATAACTTTCTATATGGTTTTAGGGTAAAAGTAATGAAAACATATCATTGAGAAATATATATACTAGCATTTGCACTAGAGGGTTCAAAGAACCATCGATAATCTGTGCAAGTTTTTTTCTAAGGTTGGAAACAGTGATTGCAGACCTAGTAGTGCCTTTGACCAAATTTGGATCACTCGCCAACATTAAGAAAATTATTCTAACGTCCATAAAGAAATGAACCAAGAATCTGCCAATATAAATAGAACATAATAAGAAGATAATGTTGACTCGTACTATAACTACTTGGAATCAGACATGAGAGCGCCTGGACAACTTGATAAATTTATCAACCTTAAATTAGTAGCAATAAGGAAAGCATTAAAATTGCTGATGTCAAAATCAATAAACAAACACTTTTAGTGACAGCCCTCCAGATGATGTAGGGTGTGAGAAAAAGTTTGATTTTCAAAAAAATAAAATTCTAGAATATATTGATGGTTTTTTCCTAGCTATAAATCACTAATAACACCTAGTCAAATACTCTATCCAACGACTTTTGATTTCACTGGATACGACTACCAATCTTGCTGGATATACCTATCAGCACAACACAGAACATATTTATCATCGTTTTCATCTCTAATTAATGCTTGCACTTTCTCCATCTCTCCGCCTTACTACTAAAAGGCTGGAATGTTCATTGTTTCCTTAATTGTTGAATAATTTCAATAAACAAAGCACATAACATGTGTATTTTTCTAGATTTAGTCAATTATCGGAGTTTAGAAGCATAGTACATGGCATGGTTCCCCTTGTCTGTCACTATCAGTGCCACTTTTGGGTATTCATTTGAATTTTTATTTTCCAGAAATTCATCTCTGCACACTATAATTATCTATATTTTGGATGTCCCTCGATGTTGGGCTCTATGAGCAAAAATGAAAAATAGTGAAATGTAATGTGCATGAACCTGAACCATGCTATATGGATAGCAATCACGCTAGGGTTAATCGTTAAAAAAAACAAAATTCTGAACCAGACCACATAACTATAATGAAAGTGTTATCCTAGTCTCCAAAAGAATTTTAAAAATACATTATGATTATTTTACTCAGGTAAAAGTATGATTTAAAATAAATATATATATATATATATATATATATAATAATGATTTTCTCACAAATTTTTGATGTAGGAGAGGTACTCGAATTCTGCAGATTAGATCACATCACATATGGAATCAAACTTGGAATAAAATTGATTAGAAGAAGTACATGAAAAAAGAAAAAAAACATATCATATTTAGCAATTAAATAAATGTTATGTAAAGCTTCGAACACTACATCATTCAATTCCCCGGTAAACTACAGTGAATAATATTTAATATCATGTAAACAACTTCAAACCATACATCATTCGATTCTCAGGTAAACTACAATGAATCAGTAGTTTCAGAGGTTATTATTTTGGTCCGTTCGTCAAACAGACAAACCACAACTCCAATGGCTCCATGACTAGAAAGGCTATGAATTGTTGTATCTATTGTGTTCAATCGAGACCATTTTTGAACCCCCTTATGGCGTTTCCTTTGCAACATGTGGTGCAATCGCTACTCTATAACCATATAAACTAAATTTTATTGGTGAAAATTTACATTCTTGATATATTTTTTAAGCTTATTTATTACGCATTTGTTATTCATCACTATCTATTATTTTAGTAACACATTATATTTTTTTTTTTGTTTCTTGTAAAAATTTTAATTAACATTTATCTGCAATGCTATTTGCTAGGATTTTAAACATCTTATATGGAAATGATTCGTAACTTAAACCCAGGTGCTCCATGTCAAATTCTATACATTAATTCTAATTGACACATCCAACATTGAAAAGTTGAATGGGGATAGATGAAAATAAATGACAACGGTAATTCATTACGGTAGACTTTACAGGTCCCTTTTAAATATGATAAAGGATAATATAATAACTTTCTATATGGTTTTAGGGTAAAAGTAATGAAAACATATCATTGAGAAATATATATACTATCATTTGCACTAGAGGGTTCAAAGAACCATCAATAATCTGTGCAAGTTTTTTTCTAAGGTTGTAAACAGTGATTGCAGACCTAGTGGTGCCTTGACCAAATTTGGATCACTCGACAACATTAAGAAAATTATTCTAACGTCCATAAAGAAATGAACCAAGAATCTGCCAATGTAAATAGAACATAATAAGAAGATAATGTTGACTAGTACTATAACTACTTGGAATTAGACATGAGAGAGCCTAGACAACTTGATAAATTTATCAAGCTTAAATTAGTAGCAATAACGAAAGCATTAAAATTGCTGATGTCAAAATCAATAAACAAACACTTTTAGTGACAGACCTCTAGATGATGTAGGGTGTGAGAAAAAGTTTGATTTTCAAAAAAATAAAATTCTAGAATATATTGATGGTTTTTTCCTCACAATAAATCATTAATAACACCTAGTCAAATACTCTATCCAACAACTTTTGATTTCACTGGATACGACTACCAATCTTGCTGGATATACCTATCAGCACAACACTGAACATATTTATCATCGTTTTTATCTCTAACTAATGCTTGCACTTTCTACATCTCTCTGCCTTACTACTAAAATGCTGGAATGTTCATTGTTTTCTTAATTGTTGAATAATTTCAATAAACAAAGCGCAGAACATGTGTATTTTTCTAGATTTAGTCAATTATCGGAGTTCAGAAGCAGAGTACCTGGCATGGTTCCCCTTGTCTGTCACTATCAGTGCCACTTTTGGGTATTCATTTGAATTTTTATTTTCCAGAAATTCATCTCTGCATACTATAATTATCTATATTTTGGATGTCCCATGGATGTTGGGCTCGATGAGCAAAAATGAAAAATAGTGAAGTGTAATGTGCATGAACCTGAACCATGCTATATGGATAGCAATAACACTAGGGTTAATCGTTAAAAAAAACAAAATTCTGAACCAGACCATATAACTATAATGAAAGTGTTATCCTAGTCTCCAAAAGAATTTTAAAAATACATTATGATTATTTTACTCAGGTAAAAGTATGATTTAAAATAAATATATATATATATATATATATATATATATATATATATATATATATAATGATGATTTTCTCACAAATTTTTGATGTAGGAGAGGTACTTGAATTTTGTAGATTAGATCACATCACAGATGGAATCAAACTTGGAATAAAATTGATTAGAAGAAGTACCTGAAAAAAGAAAAAAAACATATCATAGTTAGCAATTAAATAATACTTCAATGTTATGTAAAGCTTCGAACACTACATCATTCAATTCCCAGGTAAACTACAGTGAATAATATTTAATATCATGTAAACAACTTCGAACCATACATCATTCGATTCTTAGGTAAACTACAATGAATCAGTAGTTTCAGAGGTTATTATTTTGGTCCGTTCGTCAAACAGACAAACCACAACTCCAATGGCTCCATGACTAGAAAGGCTATGAATTGTTGTATCTATTGTGTTCAATCGAGACCATTTTTGAACCCCCTTATGGCGTTTCCTTTGCAACATGTGGTGCAATCGCTACTCTATAACCATATAAACTAAATTTTATTGGTGAAAATTTACATTCTTGATATATTTTTTAAGCTTATTTATTACGCATTTGTTATTCATCACTATCTATTATTTTAGTAACACATTATATTTTTTTTTTGTTTCTTGTAAAAATTTTAATTAACATTTATCTGCAATGCTATTTGCTAGGATTTTAAACATCTTATATGGAAATGATTCGTAACTTAAACCCAGGTGCTCCATGTCAAATTCTATACATTAATTCTAATTGACACATCCAACATTGAAAAGTTGAATGGGGATAGATGAAAATAAATGACAACGGTAATTCATTACGGTAGACTTTACAGGTCCCTTTTAAATATGATAAAGGATAATATAATAACTTTCTATATGGTTTTAGGGTAAAAGTAATGAAAACATATCATTGAGAAATATATATACTAGCATTTGCACTAGAGGGTTCAAAGAACCATCAATAATCTGTGCAAGTTTTTTTCTAAGGTTGTAAACAGTGATTGCAGACCTAGTAGTGCCTTGATCAAATTTGGATCACTCGACAACATTAAGAAAATTATTCTAACGTCCATAAAGAAATGAACCAAGAATCTGCCAATATAAATAGAACATAATAAGAAGATAATGTTGACATGTACTATAACTACTTGGAATCAGACATGAGAGTGTCTTGACAACTTGATAAATTTATCATCCTTAAATTAGTAACAGCAAGGAAAGCATTATCTCAGAAAGCATTAAAATTGCTGATGTCAAAATCAATAAACAAACACTTTTAGTGACAACCCTCCATATGATGTAGGGTGTGAGAAAAAGTTTGATTTTCAAAAAAATAAAATTCAGGAATATATTGATGGTTTTTTCCTCACAATAAATCATTAATAACACCTAGTCAAATACTCTATCCAACAACTTTTGATTTCGCTGAATACGACTACCAATCTTGCTGGATATACCTATCAGCACAACACTGAACATATTTATCATCGTTTTTATCTCTAACTAATGCTTGCACTTTCTACATCTCTCTGCCTTACTACTAAAATGCTGGAATGTTCATTGTTTTCTTAATTGTTGAATAATTTCAATAAACAAAGCACAGAACATGTGTAGTTTTCTAGATTTAGCCAATTATCGGAGTTTAGAAGCATAGTACATGGCATGGTTCCCCTTGTCTGTCACTATCAGTGCCACTTTTGGGTATTCATTTGAATTTTTATTTTCCAGAAATTCATCTCTGCACACTATAATTATCTATATTTTGGATGTCCCATCGATGTTGGGCTCGATGAGCAAAAATGAAAAATAGTGAAGTGTAATGTGCATGAACCTGAACCATGCTATATGGATAGCAATAACACTAGGGTTAATCGTTAAAAAAAACAAAATTCTGAACCAGACCATATAACTATAATGAAAGTGTTATCCTAGTCTCCAAAAGAATTTTAAAAATACATTATGATTATTTTACTCAGGTAAAAGTATGATTTAAAATAAATAAATAAATATATATATATATATATATATATATATATATATATATATATATATAATAATGATTTTCTCACAAATTTTTGATGTAGGAGAGGTACTTGAATTCTGCAGATTAGATCACATCACATATGGAATCAAACTTACAATAAAATTGATTAGAAGAAGTACCTGAAAAAAGAAAAAAAACATATCATAGTTAGCAATTAAATAATACTTCAATGTTATGTAAAGCTTCGAACACTACATCATTCAATTCCCAGGTAAACTACAGTGAATAATATTTAATATCATGTAAACAACTTCGAACCCTACATCATTCGATTCTCAGGTAAACTACAGTGAATCAGTAGTCTCAGAGGTTATTATTTTGGTCCGTTGGTCAAACAGACAAACCACAACTCCACCGACTCCATGACTAGAAAGGCTATGAATTGTTGTATCTATTGTGTTCAATCGAGACCATTTTTGTGGATTCAGGAGTCATGAGAAAGTGCTCCAGATTGACGCCACCAGGCATGTAACCAATGTTCATTCTGATTTGAAGTATTGGAAGTAAAATACATTATTGTAGTATTTTATGGTCATTTTAATATTAATTTACTAAGGTATTGTTTAATTATGGTATGTTTTAGAGTTATTAACTGGAATTCTTTTAAATAATATGAGTTTTTGAGAATTTAACATTCAAAAAGCCCTAAGGCACTCTAATTATAAAGAGTTTACAGTTCAAATTTAATATCTTGAAAAATCTTAAGGCACTTTAATTGTAGAGAGTTCATAGTTTAAACTTATAATTAAAAGGTGTTTTACTGAGGCCACAATTTTGTTCAGAAAGTTATTTTCGCTGCAATTTGTACATCTACATTTTTTCTGAGCATCAAAGTGTTTGTATTGTTGTTGTTGTTGTTGTTGTTGTTTTTTTTTTTTTTTTTTTTATATGGTGTAAATAGATTCAACATCATCAAAAACCCTGGGCAATCAAAATCCTAAAGCTTGATACTGCAAATTTTTATCAAAATCTTATCAAAATTTCCACTATTTTCCAAGCAAAAATGTTACCCCTTTATACTACTAATTAAAATAAATTCTTACCATATTTTAAACAAATTCAAACAAAAATATTCCAAAAAAAAAATCCAAAACTTATAACAAATAACTACAACATTTATTAAACTTGTGTTTTCATAAAAACAAAAATATTCCAAAAAAACTCCAAAACTTATAACAAATAACTACAACATTTATTAAACTTGTGTTTTCATAAAACTATTATATTATTCTTTCAATCTCTTGTTCAAGCGGTCACTTTATTACCCAAAAGTGGCGTTGACAGTGAAAGACAAGGAGAACCATGCCAGGTACTCTTCTTCCGAACTCCGATAATTGACTAAATCTAGAAAAATACACATGTTCTACGCTTTGTTTATTGAAATTATTCAACAATTAAGCAAAATGAACATTCAAGCCTTTTAGTAGTAAGGCAGAGAGATGGAGAAAGTGAAAGCATTAATTAGAGATGAAAACGATGATAAATATGTTTGGTGTTATGCTGATAGGTATATCCAGCGAGATTGGTTGTTGTATCTAGCGAAATCAAAAGTCGTTGAATAAAATATTTGACTAGGTGTTATTAGTGATTTATTGATCTGAAATGATCATAAGTTAAGACTGATGTAGAATTGATTAGCCATTAATGAATTGAATGTTAACTGAAAGTGCGGAAACCGAGAGAAATTCTCGAGAAGAAGACTTTTACAAAAGATGATAAAACATAAGTACGATGCAAAACAGAAGATAAAACAACAAAAACACAGCCATACTAGACAACAAAATCGATTACGGAGTTCGTCCCTGATGGACTACGTTTTCAGGTCCGCTTTCAAGATGGGCGACCGCTTTATTAGGATTGAAACATAAGAGGTTGATTACACATAAATTTGACCAAACAGAATGTGCACGCAAGCACTTCTAGTCACAGTCAAAGGATAGCTCTCTAAACCAGATTTCCAACGCCTGCCACGATTCCGAATTCCGACTTCGAATGCCCCTGTTACACCGAATACAAAAACGACTATGGCCTCCATAACCTACATACAAAACCCAAAACCACTAATGTCCACTTCAATGAGAAAAACCTCCTTTTAAAACCTTCCAGGTACATTCAAAGCTCCCATGGCTAAGATAGGCATGAATGGGTTTGATTTAAATAGGTAGATACTCGGTCTTATGCTTAGTTGACACCTTAGTGTTAAGTTGCATGGTGGTGGAATTATATTTATGCCAAAAAAACAAACTAAAACCCAAAATAGACTTTATAATAACAAATATTCGCTGGCAATCAGGTTGACGGCGCGGAGTTGTTAACCGCCCATGTGAACAAGTTGTCAAGAAAACCATAAACTGACACGGCTACAGTTTTACCCTGCGGTTTCGGAACTGCTTGCCGATGCTGCATGTGACAGCTACCTCCGACGGTTATGGTGGATCCTCAACGCAGTCAGTTTAATGGTTTCCATAAGCCCGACGACTTACCCTTCACACACCCACTATTATGGTTCCGCTGCGGTGAACCCTACGGTTTCGAAACCCTGACGGATTACCTGCCTCTGTTCACATTGTAGATTGAGGTCAGACTCTGTTGCGGTTTAGGCTGACAGTTTAGGATTGCGGTTAAGGTTGATGCGACGGTTAACTCTGACTCCGCTCACATGAGCCGCGGTTCCACTGCAGTCTCCTCTGTAGTTAGGACTATGGGTATGTATTTATATTGTTTTACAATGTTTTTGCAATAGGCCGAGGGTTCAGAACATAGTTTTATGTTAGGTTCTATGTCATAGTTTTGCAATGATGAGGTTCGATAGGTTTAGAACTTAGGGTTTAGGTCTAGAGCTTAGGTTTAATGTATTTTGATGCATGGATTTGATAAATTAGGGTTTTAAGGATTAGGTTTGGATTAGATGTAGTTTTAAGGTTTTAATACATAGTGTTCATCAAAACCCGTTTACAATCAATTGTCACAAAGTGACATTCACCCATACACACATCTTCATCACAAAGCTACTTTTGCCAGAACATCACATGACGAAAACCCATATCGAACCCCTGCAACAGACGGCACACCCATGTCGATGATAAACCCTGACGAAACTGTTGATGAACACTTGTCGACAACCAAATACAAACCTTTTAACATGAAAACCATTAACATCACCTAAACAACTTGAACCATGATCAACACTGTCGAAACTGAACGACACTGGACTGAATTGCTGATGACAACACTGAACTTGTGTAATTGATCTGACAAGATCCTCCTGGATCAATCCTCTCCACTTGAAAGCTTTTGGACCACAAAAGTTTGACTAAACAAATAGTTGATGAGGGTAGAGCTCCCTCACTTTCCACCTTGTCCTGATGATGTACCAATACATTCGATCAATCACTTGCAAGTGATGACCCTGATGATGTTGACCATGGCACATTTTGATTCAGTGACCTGTTCCATCCATCTGTAGTATGAACAACTTGCGACGATGGTCAAACAACATGTTATAAACATGGCAATTGATTTCTTTCCATGAAGAACCATGAGTTAGTGATTCATAATCATCTTTGAAAACAATCTCTATAAGATATTGTTCAATACCATTGACATGTATTAACAATCTATTTTGCAGAATAACAGAGACAATCAAAGATGTTTTTGACATCAAACTAGCTACTTGACTTGACATACTTTCCTGCTTCCTGATTACTAAGTGAACTTGCTGCAATGAACCCATCAAACTATAAGGTGAAAATTGTTGCAACTTAGTTTGTCTTTGAAAGTATTGAATTAGTTGTTGATTTGTTTGAATCACTTTTCCCTTATTCATTAAATGATGTTTCCATTGATTAGCACTTTCCCCTAATGCATAAGTTTCCCTTAAATACTTTGACACTACTTTAGAAAAGGCTTTGATATGAAAACAAATGGGCTTCCTCTCCACTTGAAAAGAGGCTTCCAAATTGTTCGAAACATGAAATGGTGACACAATATAAGAGAAATTTAACACTGACTTTCCCCAATACTGTTCTGTAAAAATTATTTATTATTTAAATTTTAGGTTTATTATTTAATTTTAGGTTAATTAGACGAAAGGGCACGATCATAAGATCACGCCCTTTCCCCAAAGGATGCCCATGGAAGTATATAAGCCAGAAACCCCCATTGTAAACAATCGTCATCGGTCAATTATATATATATATATATATATATATATATATATATATATATATATCTGCGTATCAAAGAAGCTTTCACTTCATCTGGTATCAGAGCCCAACAACCCTCGGTCACATCTACCACTGCGTCACTCACGTTCCTGTCACCATTCCGCTCGTTACCATGCACTTCGCTGTCCCTGGTCGCTTGAAGCTGTTTATCACCACCAATTCCCCACGTCTTTCCATCCACCTCATCCGTGCACTACTCACCACATCCATTCCCAATGCTGTTCTGCTGTCCGTCGAACCACACTGATTCCATTGACTCTCTCTGACCGCGGCTCTGTCTGGCCATTCCGTCTGCTGACCATCCAGGCCACCCGCATCTCCCTGCCACGCTGTGCCCACACTGTTCACACACTGTCCGCCGTGTTATCTGCCCACGTCTGCCCCAATCAACATAGCCATTGACTTTTGGGTCGTGCCATTTCATTTAAATTCGTCCATTCATTTCATTATATAATTATCATATATATATATATATATATATATATCTAAATTATGTTAAATAGTTATATATATTATAACATATGTTATATATAATTTATTTATATATGCATATATTATCGTTTGTAAACTATATATATATATATATATATATAATTTAAATAGTTATATATATTATAACATATGTTATATATAATTTATTTATATATGCATATATTATCGTTTGTAAACTATATATATATATATATAAAATTAAATTAATTAATTTAATTTAATTATTTAAAAAAAATTACGCTGGCAGATAAATACACGCCCCCACAAACTCGCTCAATGTCGACAATGACAATGGCTGATTTCAATAAAAGATTGGTTGACGTGGAGAATAAGATGAATAACAACATCGATGAGGTCAATAAAAAATTAGCTGATTTCCAGAACAAGTTTAAGGGGCAGGCTGACGATATCAAGAGGCTTCAGGATACGACAAATCGAATAGAAATACAGATGGAGCATCACCATGTCCAATCAGACATGAATCAAAAAGAGACCTTAACATTGTTGAACCTTGTGTGTAAAAAGATGAATCTTACACCCACATAACTACTACAAGAAGATGAAGAAAATAAATAGCACAACTCATTAGATTCTACGAAATTAACAGACTCTCAAGGAAAAGCTGAATCCCCAAAAAATTAGCGACACCTCAGCAAGAAATGAGTAACACGACTCTTACAAATAAGCAACTCTGGGATACGTTTACCAATCAACACCCCTTTTTTGTTCAACCATTAGCGACATACCAGCGAAGGGCAAAAGTTGAGATGTCTAAATTCGATGGAAACGAAAAAAACAATGTTGCATGGATAAATAAAGCAAAAAAATACTTTGAGATATATGACATCAATGATGATGACGAAAAGCTCAGGCACACATCCATGAAAATGGAAGGGGAAGCATATAATTGGTATATGTGGTGGAAAAAGACAACACATGTCATTAGTTGGAGAAAATTTAAGGATGCATTCTTTAAAAGATTCCAAGGTGTAAAGGAAGAAGAGTTCTTTTCAAAACTCATCAAATTACGACAAAAAATAAGTGTGGACGAATACATTCAAGAATGGGAGACCTTAGTAACATGAGTACCTGGGTTATCAGAGTCTCGTCTAATTCAATCATATGTCTCGGGACTCAAAACCCATTTACAAGTAGAACTTGAGATGCATGACATTACATCAATGGAAGTAGCAAGACAAAAAGCAAAAACAACCGAAAAAAAATTCGAACAAATATTTTGGTCAAAATCGGAAAAAACATATTCAAGACGAAGAATACCCCAGTATGTGGACTCAAATAGTACAATATATGTTCCACCACATCGTCACGAAGATAAAAAAATCTAATGTGGAAATGCAAAGGATAAAAGAAGGTAAATACAAACATTGTGGTGAGAAGTGGGACCCCAAACATAGATGTGCTGAAGGAAAAGAACCAAAGAACCTATATAATTGTGAAGCAACTAATGATTCAAACTGTGAAGATTCTGACATAGAAGAAATAGAAGATGCCCCAGAATTCTCACCAGAATTAGTCGACGGAAGTATTTCGCAAGTGTCACTATCATCTATGACAGGTATATCACAACCTCAGACGTTAAAGTTGAAAGGACATATAAAGAAGAACAACATAGTGGTTCTCATTGACTCTGGTAGCACCCACAATTTTTTAGATGCATCTGTGGTAAAGAGACTCAATATTTTTTCATTTCCCTTACCAAACATGACGGTGATTGTAGTTGACAGTAAGAAGATTGAAAAAGTGGGAAAATGCCATAAGGTCAAATTTCAGATTCAAGACTTTAATTTAGAATCTTCATTCTTCACTTTACCATTAGGAGGAGTAGATGTGGTCTTAGGTATCCAATGGCTATGAACTTTAGGTACTTATGCCGCCAACCATCAAGTACAATTCATAAAATTCAAATGGGGGGGTCAGAGGTACAAATTACATGGATTCCAAGCACCAGAAAATCAAGTTGTATCATCATCTCAGATGATGAAGATGATTCGAAAAGGAGCACCCGCTTATATAATACGATGTCACCAGTTAGAACTGTTATCTGCAAATATGATCAATGAAGAGTCACCAGAGATACAAGATCTAATTCAAAAACATGAAAAAGTATTTCAAGACCTACCTATGAAGATGCCACCTAATAGGGAAATTGAGCATACAATAGAAGTCAAGGCAAGGTCAGACCCCGTCAACATCAAGCCATACCGATATCCACATCACCAAAAAATGGAAATTGAGAGATTAATCCAAGACCTTTTAAAGTGTGGGATCATCTCGAAAAGTAAAAGTCCTTACGCTGCTCCAGTGGTATTGGTAAGGAAGAAGGATGGTTCATTCAGGGTATGCATTGATTATAGAGGATTAAACAAAATAAAAATAAAAAACAAGTTCCCAATTCCCTTTATCGACGAAATGTTGGATGAGCTACATGGTGCAAGGTACTTCTCAAAATTGGACTTAAGATCAGGCTACTATCAAATTAGAATCAGATTGGAAGACATACCAAAAACGACATTCTGAACACATGAAGGTCACTATGAATTTAAAGTAATGTCGTTTGGATTAACCAATGCACCAACAACGTTTCAAGCAACTATGAACGAATTATTTCATCCACATCTTAGGAAGTTTGTATTAGTATTCTTTGACGATATTCTAATTTACAGTAAAACTTGGAAAGAGCACTTGCAACATCTGGACAAAGTTCTTACACTACTAAAAGAACATCAATTTTATGCAAAAAAATCCAAATGCACCTTCAGAAAGGAAGAAGTAGAATACCTTGGACACATTATATCCCATGAAGGCATAAGGGTGGACCTTAATAAAATCAAAGCTATAAAATAATGGACCAAACCTGTCAATATATCCAAGATAAGAGGGTTCTTAGGTTTGATTGGAAATTACCGAAGGTTTATTAAAAACTATGCACATATAGCTTCACCTCTGACAAATCTTTTAAAGAAAAATTCGTTTCAAGCAACTATGAACGAATTATTTCGTCCACATCTTAGGAAGTTTGTATTAGTATTCTTTGACGATATTCTAATTTATAGTAAAACTTCGAAAGAGCACTTGCAACATCTGGAAAAAGTTCTTACACTACTAAAAGAACATCAATTTTATGCAAAAAAATCCAAATGCACCTTCAGAAAGGAAGAAGTAGAATACCTTGAACACATTATATCCCATGAAGGCATCAGGGTGGACCTTAATAAAATCAAAGCTATAAAAGAATGGACCAAACCTGTCAATATATCCAAGATAAGAGGGTTCTTAGGTTTGACTGGAAATTACCGAAGGTTTATTAAAAACTATGCACATATAACTGCACCTCTGACAAATCTTTTAAAGAAAAATTCGTTTCTATGGGATGAGGAAGCAGGAAGGTGTTTTGAAAAATTAAAGGAAATTATGTCTAATGCGTCGGTATTAGCAACACCAGATTTTTCTAAACCATTTATCATTGAGTGTGATGCTTCCGGATTCGGTATAGGTGCAGTATTAATGCAAAAAGGGCATCCAATAGCTTTTGAAAGTAGGAAGCTCAACAAAAGAGAATGCCTCAAATCCACATAAAACAAAGACATTCTTGCTATTATGTATGCACTAGCTAAGTGGAGTCAATATCTTTTGGGAAGTAAGTTTTCCATTTGAACAGACCACAACAGTCTCCAGCACCTCCTTCAACAAAAAACACTTTTCGAAGAACAACAAAAATGGATTGAAAAAATTGACACCTTTGACTTGGAAATACTACATAAAAGAGGAAAAGGGAATAAAAGTGAAAATATTACGACACCGAGATTACTTCACCCTTTAAACATTCCAAATCAGAAATGGGAAGAAATTTCGACGGACTTTATCGAAGGATTACCAGTATCTGAAGGCAAGGACAAGATTTTCGTAGTAGTCGAAAGACTCACCAAATATGCTCACTTTATGGCAATAAATAAATCATACTCAACAAAATAAATCGCTGAAATATTTTGCAAAAATATATATAAGTTACACGGTTTTCTGAAAGTCGTTGTGAGTGATAGAGATGCCAAATTCAAAGGTAATTCCAGGAAGGAGTTGTTCAACCACATAGGAACCTACCTAAATATGAGTTCCGCTTATCACCCTCAAATAGATGGCCAAACAGAGGTTGTCAATAAATGTTTGGAGGCCTACCTACGTTGCTACGCTATAGAAAAACAAAATAAGTGGGCTTAATGGTTACATCTCGCTGAGTGGTGGTATAATTCTACTTATCATATGTCAGAAAAAATGACGTCATTTCAAGCTTTATATGGGCATGAACCCCCAAAATGGAAGGATCTAGCTGTTGTCCACACAAATCTACCTGTTGTTAAATATCAACTAGAATAAACCCAAAAAATCGTCCAAATATTAAAAGAAAACTTGAATAATGCAAGGAATCATATGAAGCAACAAGCAAACCGAAACAGAACCGAAAGAGAGTTTGAAGTCGGAGAATGGGTGTTTGTCAAGCTCCAACCATACAAACAATTATCCTTAAAATAGAAAGGAAAAAACAAATTGGCACCAAAGTTCTATGGACCTTATCAGATCAACAAAAAGATTAGCCAAGTTGTGTATGGTTTAAGCCTTCCAGAGACAAGTCGTGTTCACAACGTCTTCCATGTATCCTGCCTTAAAAGGGCACTAGGCAACAATCAATCAGTGCAAACAATGCTTCCATCTCTGGATGATGAGGGAAGGGTCATTCTAGAACCAGAAGGTATTTTATCTACTAGAGAAAGAAAGCTTCGACATCGTACAATCAAGGAATATCTGATCAAGTGGAAGGACTTACCCGAAGAAGACACTTCCTGGGAGAATGAATCATTTTGTCAACAACATCCGTCGTTACGTATGCTTTGAGGACAAAGCATTCTTTCGAGAGGAAGGCAATGTTATGTAAAAATTATTTATTATTTAAATTTTAGGTTTATTATTTAATTTTAGGTTAATTAGATGAAAGGGCACGATCATAAGATCATGCCCTTTCCCCAAAGGGTGCCCATGGCGGTATATAAGCTAGGAACCCCCACTGTAAACAATCATCATCGGTCAATTATATATATATATATATATATATATATATATATATATATATATATATATATATATATATAGATATATGCGTATCAAATAAGTTTTCACTTCAAATACTGACCTGTATCCCTATAACTATTAATTTCCAAATGTGAACTGAATTGATTCATTCTGACATTAGGAAGAGGAGCTGTAGACACAAACTGTAATTCATGTTGTATTCCCTGCTTATGAGTAAGATGTTTGGTTTCTTTAAATAAAACTGGAAAAGTTTCTACCTTCTTGATCAAACTATCTTTAAGCTGAGTCTCATAATTTGAACAAACATCATGTTGTTTCTTATGTTGTTACTTTACACACATGATTACAAATCTTTTATTTGAACCTATTAATCGCTTCATTTGATTAGCAACAATATTCAAGTGATTTTTGTTTTGATGTGCCCTAACAATAAATTAAACCCCATCTTTCTTAAGGTGATATTTATGCTCTCTCTTGTAAAATACTACATCACGATCATAAAGATAAGGACTTCCTAAGACAACTCCACATATGTCTACTAGAACCACATCTAATTCCGCTTCAACAATGTAATTAGTTGTAATGGTAAATCTTAATCGACACTGTTTGGTGATTTTTATCTGAGTTGATTTATTTAGCCATCCTAATGGGTAAGGTTTTGGATGATTCCATGTTTTCAAACCCAAATTCTTAACTAAATATTCAGATATTAAATTCGCCTGTGATCCACTGTCAAAAACTGTATCTATCTTTGTATGCTTAGAAGTTATCATTATGTTAAAAAAATCAACTCTTTTATCCTCATTTGAAGGATTTATGTTTGAGGAAGATGCAATAGTTTTCGAACTTGAACCAGTGTCAAAAGTTTTATCTGTCGTAACCATAGTAGTTATCCTCCTTTCATCACCTGAATCTGAACGTAGATCTTGTTGGACTGCTGCAATTGCCTTCTTTTCATCCTTCTACTTAAGGAAATTTTTGGGCTTAAGTTCTGGATAAGTTTCCAACACTTAGATTCATCATGACAGATTCTTTGGCAATGAGAACAAGTAGGTCTTTCCTTCTGAGTTATCACTGGATTTTTCTCTTTGAATTGTTCTTCCCCTTACTATCATTGGAATCTTTGATTTCCAACTCTTTGGATGACTGCGATGAAAACTTGAATGGTCTGCCACCTTATTCAATATGTATGGCTTAAACACACACTTCATCAAAATCATCAGGATTAAACATCAATAATGTATGGTGCAAATATGAATGTAAACTGCTGATGTATTTTAATAAAGTTTCACATGTATCCAATGAAATACGAAGCGCCAATGCTTTCTTTCTAAATTCATGAGTAAAATCCTACATGCTCTGCCCTTTACCTTGCCTCAAATGCTGCCAATCAATAACAACTTGTCGCATGTATCCTAAAGGATAGAATTGTTTCCTAAGAGATTTTAAAAACTTAGACCATGAAGAGATGACTTTTCCTTTTCGCTTTACATCTATCTGAGTTTTAATCTCCCACCAGATTAAAGTTGTTCCCCCCATTCTAAGTGTAGCTAACTTAAATTCCGTTTTATCGCCAGAAATGTTCTAAATGTGACAATACACTTCTAACTGCTTAATCCAGTTATCTAGCTTTTCAGGATTCATTTCGCCATCATAAATAGGAACTCAAATTTCACATCAAGTTTTAAAAGAGATGTTTTCTTAGGTTTCTTTTCTATTTCAGATTTTGCATTGGAAGAAGAAGATGATGATGATGTTGGAGATGATGGAGGTAAAGGTGGTTTATCAGCCTTGCCTTTACCTTTGTCCTTCTTTGATGTCTTTGAAGACGCAACTGCATCTCTCGCATTCTTGTCTTCATACAGTTATCCCAACATCTGCTGCATAGTCAAAAATTCTTGCTGAAACTGTTCATCACTCATCTTGGTTTCAGTATTTTCACCTACATCAGAGCCTGTCATGGTCGACTTATGAATGACTCGTCGCTTTCCAATCTCTGGATCAATATACTCAAGGATTCTTTCTCCACGTTGCGAATTTGACCTAGTTAACATTCAATGGTAAATTCTACAAATGCAACTTGCTCCAATACCAAATTATATGATCTGAAATGATCATAAGTTAAGACTGATGTAGAATTGATTAGCCATTAATGAATTGAATGTTAACTGAAAGTGCAGAAACCGAGATAACTGCTCCAGAAGAAGACTTTTACAACAAATGATAAAACATAAGTACGATGCAAAAAATAAGTGAAAACAACAAAAACATAACGATACCAGACAACAAAATTGATTACGGAGTTCGTCCCTGATGGATTACGTCTCCAGGTCCGCTTTCAAGATGGGTGACCACTTTATTAGGATTGAAATATAAGAGGTCGATTACACAGAGTTTTGACCAAAATGAATGTGCACACAAGCACTTTTAGTCACTGTCAAATGATAGCTCTCTGAATCAGCTTTCCAACGCCTATCATGGTTCCCAATTCCGACACTGGATGCTCCTATTACACTGAAAACAAAAATGACTATGACCTCTAGAACGTGCATACAAAACCCAAAACCACCAATGTCCACTTCAATGAAAAAAACCTCTTTTAAAACCTTCCAAGTACATTCGAAGCTCCCATGGCTAAGATAGGCAAGAATGGGTTTGATTTGGATAGGTAGATACTTGGTCTTATGCTTAGTTGACACCTTAGTGTTAAGTTGCATGGTGGTGGAATTACATTTATGCCAAAAAAACAAACTAAAACCCAAAATAGACTTTATAACAACAAATAGCCACTTGCAGTCAGGTTGACGACGCAAAGTTGTTAACTGCCCATGTGAACAGGTTTTCAAGCAAACCATAAATTGACACGGCTGTAGTTTTACCCTACGGTTTTGGAACCGCTTGTCGATGTTGCATGTGACAGTTGCCTTCGACGATTATGGTGGATTCTCTGTGCAGTCAGTTTAATGATTGTCGTAACCCCGACAACTTACCGTTCACATGCCCACTATTACGGTCCCGCTACGGTGAACCCTACGGTTTCGAAGCCCTGAAGGCTTACCTGCCTCTGTTCACATTGTAGACCATGGTCAGACTCTGCTGTGGTTTAGGCCGACGGTTTAGGACTGCAATTAAGGTTGATGCGACAGTTAACTCTGACTTCGCTCACATGAGCCATGGTTCCGCTGCAGTCTCCTCTGCAGTTAGGACTGTGGGTATGTATTTATATTGTTTTACAATGTTTTTGCAATAGGCCGAGGGTTTAGAACATAGTTTTATGTTAGGTTTTATGTCATAGTTTTGTAATGATGAAGATCGATAGGTTTAGAACTTAGGGTTTAGGTCTAGAGCTTAAGGTTTAATGTATTTTGATGCATGGATTTGATAGGCTAGGGTTTTAAGGATTAGGTTTGGATTAGATGTAGTTTTAGGGTTTTAATACATAGTGTTCATCAAAACCTGTTTATAATCATTTGTCACAAAGTGACATTCACCCATACACACATCTTCGTTACAAAGCTACTTTTGTGACGACATCACATGATGACAACCCATATCGAACCCCTGCAATGGACGACACACCCATGTCAATGATCAACCTTGGCAGAACTATCAATGAACACTTGTCGACAACCAGATGCAAACCCATCACCATGAAAACCATTAACATCACATGAACAACCTGAACCATAATCAACATTGTCAAAATTTAACGACACCGGACTGAATTGCTGACGACGACATTGAACCTATGTAACTGATCTGACAAGATCCTCCTGAATCATTTATAGCCAAGAAAAACCATCAATATATTATGGAATTTTATTTTTTTGAAAATCAAACTTTTTCTCACACCCTAGATCATCTAGAGGGTTGTCACTAAAAGTGTCTGTTTATTGATTTTGACATCAACAATTTTAATGCTTTATGAAATATTGCTTTCCATGTTGCTGCTAATTTAAGGCTAATAAATTTATCAAGCTGTTTAGGCACTTTCATGTTTGATTCCAATTGTTATAGTACGAGTCGACATTATCTTCTTACTATGTTCTATATGTATTGGCAGATTCTTGCTTCATTTCTTTATGGATGTTAGAATAATTTTCTTAATGCTGTCGAGTGGTCCAATTTTGGTCAAAGACACTACTAGGTCTGCAATCACTATTTCCAATTATAAAACTGTGAATGTGTACTCAGTTATGATTTAGTTTGTACACTAGACCCAATATGAAAAGACCCAATATGAAAAAAAAAAAAAAAACAACAAAACAAAACAAAACAAACAAAACAAAACAAAACATTTTTTCATGCTTCACAACATAACTTTTGCCGATTTGACATAGATTATAAAATGAAAAAGATAATGCAATCGAACATTTTATTGACACATTAGCACCATCTAGAATTGTGAACATTTTATTGACAAAGAATTATCAACACCTAGAATTACAAGGCTGCCACTAACCTATGTAACAAAATAATGCCACTATCCTATGTAACAAAATAATAGATTTATGGACATCCCTCTACACAAGAATTACAACGAGGCTGCCACTAGCCCATGTGACAAAACACACATATAACTTAGGTAACAAAATAATATAATTTATGGCATCCTCCTTCCCCTATGTATGCCATCCTCTCCCCCCTATAGATCAACTTCCTTCCTTGTCTACTTTCACATTTCATCATCTTTGAGTTTTTCTAGAAAAACTTAGCTCTTGCACAAGTTTAACTGAACTGTAACAGTCTTTAATTGAATTGTAACAGTCTTTAATTGCTAGTGATTTTTTTTTTTCATTTTCACATGAAATGAACAATTTAGTTCCACTTTTCAACTTGTCAATCTTGAAAAGCATAAGATAGAAAAAAATGGCAGTATTGCAAAATCATGACATATCAGAAGTGGCAAAAAAGCGAAATCAGAAGCTAAATGCTTCAATGCTTCAAAAACTGAAGCATGGAGAACTTGGGAAGAATCAAATAAACAAATATTTTTCTTGACAAAGGTGAAAAACACCAACACATGTTTGAGATTTCGAAGTTAATTTTTTTTCCAGAAACATGGCTTTTTGGAGGGAAAACCCTGATCCCAAAGCCCCACCATGCAAAAACAAGGGTAATATTATTATTATTTTTTCTTTCCAATTTTACAACTTACATAAAATTTTATTTGTAAATATTATATTTTCAAAATCGTTATTTTAGTTTAAATTATATATATTTTAATATTATTTAATTATTGATTATTTTTAAACCATTTATATCGTTACAATATTTATAGGAAAATATATGATATTATTTTTGTAAAAAAAAATTTGGGATTATGGAAGATCTATTCACTTATTTGTTGCTGAAAAAACAATGTTATTCAACAATATGTTTACATCTTTATTTTTTAAACATTGAATTTTATTTACATCGTTGTTTTTAAATAACTCATTATGATTTATGGTCTTAATTTTTTTGTTACTCTTAAATTGTTTTTGCTCTCCCAAAAATAAATCTCATCTTGTTGGTCTTACAAAATACAATATCATTGATCTAAAAAAATATGATTACACAAACCACTGTTTCCTCAACAAATTGAATGTGATATATAATCTCACCGCCATGAAATTATATTCTTCAATTCTTCCATACTTTAAGATGAATTAAACTACTCGTATGATGTAACATTTAATGTGTGAGTTCTCATAAAATCTATGATTCGGGCCCACCAACCGATGATTCCTATTCGAGCTATGATCCACGATGTTAGTAAACAATTCTTTAATCCAATCAAATGGCTGAGTCATGGTTTAGTTTATAAACGAAATGAAATATAACAAAAATTTATAATAACTACACTATCAGGATATTAATGCACACAAGGAGCTAGATTACCGAAGAAATCAAAGTATTCATTATACTCCGAATAAGTTTTTCCCAGTGGGCGAGAAGCATCCTTGATTGAAGAATCATCATACAATATATATATCGTAGAAGCGAGCAGATTTATATATATCGCTGATACAAATATCGCAGTAGCGTATAGAGATATATCATCACCGAATCAAATATGCTGCAGCATCACACAGCTCCCACAGGAATCGAACGTGGTTGGGAGGTGCGAAAGCCAACCACCCCAGCACGTGCATACTCCGAATAAGTTGTCACCCAATTCTCTGAATACAACCTTAAAAATGCAAAGGAATTCAATGATATGGACAGATTTCTATTACTTGTTTGCGGTATAGAATTCTCTGTGAATCGAGAGAATCGACGTGTTTGGAAGCACTGATGATCTCATATCGTTATCGCTGCTCTCTCATTGTTTTTTGTTCGGTCCATCACAATCACTTCCAAACCTATTATTACCAACTTCCTTTATTCATAATTGATATCAATATCTATTCACTTAAAAATGAAAAATTAAATAATAATACATACGTTAAGATTGAAAGTTCATACATATATAATATCTATTCAATTAAAAATTAAAAATGCTTAGGATTGAACATTTGCTCAGCCACTGAAAGAACATCAAGGGAGTTGAATAGCGGAATACAAGTCAAACAAAATTATTTATGTATAATTTATCTCTCTAATTGAGCCGTGCAACATTAGATATGGTCTTTGAGCATGTTTGACCATTCTTAATAATGGTCAAATATGATTTCCAATGGAACTACATAATGGTCAAATACGATTTTTAGTGGAACTAAATGATTGGAGGTAGCATTTATTAAGGGAATTACTACATCAATATCATTAAACATCACATTATACAATACAAAGACAATGCGTTTCCCTCCAATTAGGATTTCCAAATGTCGACTCCATTTAATCTCTGTTCAATTGCTTTATGAAAATGATATGAACACAATAAATTCAAAGATTTACAAAGTTACAATAAACATGTACCTGCACTGTGGAGCTTTATCACTACCCTTTGTAGTGAGAAAGTTTACCAAGACCAAAACTTGTAAATAGAGACATAACTACACTCGACATTGTACCCGTGTCATCGTATCCATTGCAACACCAACACCCCATCATAATACAGTTCAAATAGACAATATTCTTTTATAAAGGTGACCCATAAGCAGGCACACTATACATTCACTCACAATCACTCCAAACCTATTATTACCAACTTGACAATTATTGCTGGAGAAAATATTCATGCTGCAAAGAGCATTGCGGCCACTGTTTGTGATAACATTCTCAAGGTAATTCGATTGTGGGATTTTGCTTCAGTCCAGTTCTGCCAGAAGCTCGCTTTTGTGTTTATTTGCTCCCTTTTCTCATTGTTGTTTGGTGTTTAGTTTTCTATTGCAAGTTCCTATGTTTATTACACAAGTTTCAAAGGTTATTAGTGTTTTTGCTCATAGTAATTTATTCAATATGTTAGTATTCCAGATTATTATTTCAGAGAGACTGTGGACTATGATTATATACCAATTTACTAAAGGACAACTTTATGTGTTGAACTTAGAAGGCTGCACATTTTAAGCTATCTTAGAAAAAGCTAAGCTAAATAGAACGTTTGAAAATATTGCCTGCAAGTTTGTATGCGGATATGATTTTCTCCTAAAAAGGACCTTTGACATGCAGTTTGGTAACAATTTTTATTTATTTATAGTTCTCCATCTTCATTCAACTCACAGGTGAACCTAGGTTGATCTACTGCGTTTGAGTGGTTTTACACTTTTGCTGTTTGTTTGCTTAGTTTTCCATTCTAATTTGAATTGAACTTTTCAAATGCTGGAAATAGAGATTCAGATGAGAAAATATAAAATAAATTCTGAAAATCGTGCTATCATTTCCAAGAATATTCTAATTTCAAGGAACAAATTGTCACTATTTTTTTCATTCAGATCTTTCAACTTATTGTGCTTTAATTAATATCTGACAGACCTGTATGTATTCATGAACACATCATAGCAAGGAAATCCAATCCAAGGCATCTCTAGCGGGGACAGATAAATGGATAAATTTGTATGTCCATTGTTATTCTTATTCTTATGTGCTTTCTCACCATAAAAACAACGGTGGATACCGGGTGGATATTGTAAATTCCGCACCTGTCTGTAACTCAGAGAAGCCATATTAATCCTATATTCATCGGGAATACAATAAGTTCCAAAAGATGGGATTCCTCCCTCAATGGGACTCCGACTATTACACGCGAATCCTGATTGCCACACTTAATAGGTGACAGTCTGAGCCAAGAGCGTTTTAGAATAGAGTCGGAGGCCTTGATCTGTAGAATACTCCCCGTCAAGAGGTTGCTATAAACGTAGATGGACGATAGCTGAGTACGTTTGCCTGGTATTGGAGGTATCTCACCACTTAGAGAGTTGTATAAAAAGTTGAGTTCAGATAAGCGTGTCCGACACAAAACCAAAGGAATTTCACCACTGAGATTGTTGTTTCGAATCCACAATTCTCAAAGAGATCTGCAGTTGCCCAGAGAATTTGGTGAGAATATCAGTGAGTAAATATGAATCTATCTAAGACTATGTATGCGATCCTCTCCCCCATATAGATCAACTTCCTTCCTTGTCATCATCTTTGAGTTCTTCTAGAAAAAACTTAGCTTGTGCACAGGTTTAACTCAACTGTAACGGTCTTTAATTGCGAGTGAAAATTTATTTTCATTTTCATATGAAATGAATAATTTAGTTCTACTTTTCAAATTGTCAATCTTGAATGTCAATCTTGAAAAGCATAAGAAAGAAAAAAATGGCAGTATTGCAAAATCATGACATATCAGAAGTGGCAAAAAAGCGAAATCAGAAGCTAACTGCTTCAGTGCTTCAAAAACTGAAGTATAGAGTGTTAGTTCAGAGCATACATCACACACACAACTGATTTATACTCAGAAATTTAGACGGCAATAGCAAAGAATAATTTCAGAGACAGACAAATGGAGAAACAACAAGATTACTCAATCAGAAACAACGGAATAGATAAAACAATCAGTGGAGAACAAAAATCACTGTGCATTATGTAATAGGCCTGGACATTGGCTTGCTTTCCTTGGCTAGAGCAATTACAAATTTATAGAGGCTAAAGAAGGATCTAGAATCCTGCATGTGATTTAGATGGAGATCTAGAAATTAATGGCGGTGTAAAAGGATCTAGAATCCTGCATGTGATTTAGATGGAGATCTAGAAACTAATGGCGGTGTAGAAGGATGTAGAATCCTGCGTGAATTTGGCTTCACACTTAACATTCTCCCACTTGAAGCCAAATAAGAGTCATGAATCAAGTCACACTAAGTCCTACCATGCCTCTACTTAACTCATGTTTATTTCGTGGTAGAATCTTAGTGAGCATATCAACAGGGTTCCTATTTGTATGGATCTTTTCCAAGGATAACTATCCTTCCTCCAACACATGTTGGATCCAATGGTACCTTAAGTCAATGTGCTTGGTTTTTAAATGAAATGCTGGGTTTTTTGCTAAGTGAATGGCACTTTGAATATCACAATATAACACATACTTGTCCTGCTTTATTCCTATCTCTCCTAGGAATCGCTGCATCCACAACATCTCTTTACAAGATTCTATTGCAACTATGTACTCTGCTTCTGTTGTAGAGAAGGCTACTATTCTTTGTAGCCTCGACACCCAAGATACTGTTGCACTTGCAAATGTATACAAATAACCTGTAGTGGACTTTTTGGTGTCCACATTTTCAGCCATATCTGCATCTGTAAATCCTTCAAGCACACTCATCATGACTAAAACATAAACAATAATGACTAGTACCCTTTACGTTATTTGCCTGGATTGGTAAGGAACCTACTCACTACTCCCACTGAATATGCAATGTCTGGTCATGTGCATACCATGGCATACATCAAGCTGCCAACTGCTAAAGCATAAGGAATCTTGCTCATCTCTTCTTTCTCCTTGTCATCACTAGGACATAATTCAGTACTCAGCTTGAAGTGGGCTACAAGGGGTGTACCAACTGGCTTGGCATCCTTCATATTAAACCTGTCAAGCACTTTCTTGATATATTTTTCTTGTGACAGACACAACCTTTTGTTTTTCTTGTCACGCATAATCCGCATGCCCTATATCTGTTGTGCTGGTCCCAAATCCTTCATTGCAAATTTTCTACCCAAATCTTTCTTCAACCTATTGATCTTATTCTTATCATGCCCAACAATCAACATGTCATCCACATATAACAATAATATGATATACTTTCCTTGATCATACCTATTGATATAGACACAATGGTTAGCTTCCAACCTCTGAAAACCATGTTCCAACATGAATGAATCAAATTTCTTGTACCATTGTCGAAGTGCTTGTTTCAACCCATAAAGACTCTTCTTCAACCTACAAACAAGGCCTTCTTTGCCTTTTTCTATGAAGCCTTCTAGCTACTCCATATAAATCTCTTCCTCCAATTGACCATGAAGGAAAGCAGTTTTTACATCTAACTGTTCACATTCTAAGTCTAAAGTAGCAACTAGACCAAGAATAACTCTAATGGATGACATTTTAACAATAGGTGAGAAAATTTCAGTGAAGTCAATACCTTCTTTTTGGGCAAAACCTTTCACCACCAGCCTTGCTTTATACCTCTCATTCTTTTCGTCACCTTCATGCTTAATCCTGTAAACCCATTTGTTTTGTAGAGCTTTTCTACCTTTTGGGAGGTTTATCATACCAACTCCCAAGTTTTATTTTCCAGCAAAGAGTGCATTTCTTCTTCCATTGCTTTCTTCCATTCTCCATTGTGCTCAACTTTATAGGCTTCTTGAAAACAATTAGGCTCACCTTCATCAGTCAACAAAATATAGTTTGAAGGAAGATACCTTTGTGAAGGCTTATGAGGCCTAGAAGATCTGCGAACCCACTGTGGTGGTGCATTATCAGGTTGAATCTCCTGTAAAGGTTCCTGCAAGATTCCTTCTTCTTGTTGTTCATCATTTTCCACTTGCTGTTCTTCATGCTCCTGAATTTGATGTTCATTTTCTTGTATTGGTGGTATGTTTCCCTGCTGCTCTTCAAACCTGTCAATAACCTTCTTGACCTCCAAATCACCTACAGTCCTCTTGAACATTTCTGACTCATTAAATATAAAATCCCTGCTTCTAATAATTTTATGTTTGATTGGATCCCATAGACGATAACCAAAATCTTCATCCGCATATCCCAAAAAAATGCATTTCATAGATTATCATCTAGCTTAGTTCTATTTTCTTTGGGAATATGTACAAATGCTTCACTTTTCAAGTGAGAATAATTCAAATTCTTACCAATCCAAACTTCTTCAGCGATACCGCCATCCAAGGCTGTAGTTGGAGATCTATTTATGAGGTAGAAAGTGGTCCTGACTACTTCAGCCCAAAAATTCTTCTCCAAACTAGAATTGGACAACATATTTCACACCTTTTCCATTATGGTGCGATTCATCCTTTCTGTGACACCATTCTGTTGAGGAGTACCAGGCACAGTCTTCTCATGCTTTATGCTAAACCTGTTACAATATTCCTTAAATGCATTTGAGCAATATTCTCCACCATTATCTGTTCTTAAACACTTTAGCAATTTGTTAGTCTCTCTTTCAACAACAACATGGAATTTTTGAAATATTCCAAACACTTCACTTTTACTTTTCATTGGATATGCCCAAACCTTCTTGGATGCATCATCTATAGATGTTACAAAATATGATGCTCCTCCTAATGATTTGATGTTAATAGGCCCAAACACATCTGACTGTACCAATTCTAACACATTTTTCTTTTTGTAATGGCCACCTCTAAGGAATAAAACCTTTCTTTGTCTACCATATATACAATGCTCACAAAGATCAAGATTGTAGGATTTCAAACCTGGCAATAATTTTTTACAACAAGGATTTTTAAGCCCTTCTCGCTCATGTGACCCAAACGCTTATGCCACAAATCTGTTGAATTTCCTTCTTTTGTGACATCGGCCAAATCTGATTTTCCTATCAGTGTCTTCAATGTGTATAGTGTTCCTATCTTGGGTCCTTTGGCCACGACCAATGCTCCTTTGCTAATTTTCTAGCCTCATTTTCCAAAGATTGTGGAATAGCCTTCATCATCCAGTCGTCCCATAGAGATTAAACTCATGCGCATTTCTAGTACATGCCTAACCTGTTTCAACAATATATCTTGTCCATCTTTCATCTTGATTTGGACATCTACCATTCCAACAATACTGTAAAAATGATTATTCCCCAAATGCACTCTACCATTATCACCAAGATTATATGAAACAAAACTATATTTGCATGGGGTTACATGGTGAGATGCCCCAGAGTCAAGGATCCAATCAAAGCTATTGCTATATGTATATACACATGCATCCTCTAGTGAAACAGTAAACAACACATCACCATCTATGGCTACAGCAATAGGCTCACCTACATTTGTGCTGGATGACTTGTGATTTGTACTGGACGGTCTCTAGACTCTGATCCTTTTGTCCTTTCTTCCAGAATTGACATTCTTTCTTCATGTACTCGGGTTTGCCACAATGGAAGCAGATGATCCTTCCTCTCCTTGATTTTGATCGACCTCTCGATCTTGATCGCCCTTGCCGGCCTTGATCTATTCTCCTACCACGATCAACTATAGCTAGAGCTTCTCCTCCATGGTTTTCTACAATTGACTTGCGTCGCAATTCCTCATTCATTAAACTGCTGCTGACATCATCAAACTTCAGGGTCTCTGTAGTTGTTGAAGTGCTCATAGCAACAATTAAATTTTCCTAGCTGTCTGGCATAGAACAAATTAGCAAAATAGCTCTAATTTCATCATCTAAAATTATTTTAATAGAGGCAAGCTGATTAGTAATAATATTAAATGCATTCAAGTGCTTAGCAACTGAAGCACCCTCCTTCATTTTGAGATTATAAAGCTTCTTCATCAAGAACATTTTGTTTGATGCCGTGTTCTTCTCATATAGATCATGGAGCTTCTTCCATAATCCTTCAGTCGTATTTTCTCCAGACACATTGAAATACACATTCTTTGCTAGATATTGGTGGATTGTTGCAATCACCTTTTTATCTAGCTTATTCCATTCTTCATTTGTCATTGATGAGGTTTTCTTTGTTGTGCCCTCAATTGGCAAATACCAATCCTTCCTCCATCTGTGATTTCCATAGGGCAAAATTAGCCCCGCTAAACTTCTCCATATCTGTAACTGCTATGTCCATTTTCAATATATTGATGCCTAAAAACAAAAACTCCACTTAAGAATAAAACTTTAATTATTACTCTTTAAAATTTAGTAATAATGACCTTCCTCCTTTTTAAAATACCCCTTTCAAAATTCCTGCTCCTTTTTAAAATACACTTTTCAAAATTCCAACATATAATTATGCAAATATAAAAACCTATATAATGTTTTAACCCTTTCACATTTCACACATACATATGTTGGTTTGTATACATGCAAGCTTGATAAAAAAAAATTATGAACTCCACGTAAAGCACTTACGCACTCCATGTTTTAGGCTTCATGGCACGTTTCACCATATGCCCACGACTTTTTTATTTCTTGCAACAACTGTCTTAACGTTCCTTAGCTAGTTCCTTGGCTATTTCCTGAATAGATCCTTTTCCTGGACTCTCTTCTTTGCAGCGATTTCCGATTTCCTGGATAGATCCTTCAACAGCTCCAGAGGTAACAACCAATGTTTTAATGAATGCTGCCAGAGTAAGGCGATGGCACTAAGTGGCTTGCACAGTGGATATTCGACCCTAGCTCTGATACCAGTTGTTAGTTCAGAGCATACATCACACACACATCAAATTTATACTCAGAGATTTAGACAACAATAACAAAGAATAATTTCAGAGATAGACAAATGGAGAAACAACAAGATTACTCAATCAAAAACAACGGAATAGATAAAACAATCACTGGAGAACAGAAATCACTTTGCATTACGTAACAGGCCTGGACCTTGGCTTGCTTTCCTTGGCCAGAGAAATTACAAATTTATAGAGGCTGAAGAAGGATCTAGAATCTTGCATGTGATTTAGATGGAGATCTAGAAACTAATGGTGGTGTAGAAGGATCTAGAATCTTGCATGTGATTTAGATGGAGATCTAGAAACTAATGGCAGTGTAGAAGGATCTAGAATCCTGCATGAATTTGGCTTCACATTTAACATAGAGAACTTGGGAAGAATCAAAGAAACAAATATTTTTCTTGACAAAGGCACAAAACACCAACACATGCTTGAGATTTGGAAGTTAATTTTGTTTTTTCTAGAAACATGGCTTTCAGGAGGGAAAACCCTAATCCCAAAGCCCCACCATGCAAAATGCCGAAAGACACACCAAGTTAAAATAGAAAATATCAAAAGCCAAAATAGTTGAAAATTTTAAGTTAAAATCTCTCAACACCCTACAAATCAAACTCATCAAAAGCAACATTAAAATAGACCTTGAAACAAAGACATGACCAACAAATGCGATGATTATTGATGGCTCATATCAAGTGTGAGCTATAATCTCTCTTCGTCGACACCAGCCCAAACGTGGCATCAATAGATAATGCCTATCTCAAATGGGGGCATCTACTCAAGACCTCTCTCTTTTCGATCATCGCCATTCTCATAAACGTTCATTCAAAAATAACTCATACACAGGGCCTCTGCAGCCACGTCTCATTTTACTTAAAACACTTCTAACAAGAATGGTATAATGAAATATAGGCTAGATAAGTTCCAATCTAAATATATATCTTCTCTGTGCCAGGCCTTCGTCAAAAAATCTGCAAAACAATCCTGAGAAAGCCTGGCAGAACCACTTAGATGGCTCCACCAAGAGCTCTTCCTTCCAGTTGAGGAGACTTTGAACAATGCCAACACTTTGATTTGGCTAATTCTTTCGCATCCTCCCTTGATTAAGAAATTGAAGAAACCCTAAAAAAACCAGAAGACAAATCGAAGATATATATAAATGATCAAGAAATCCAGCCAAAGACAAAATCAAGAACAACAATCGAAATCCAGAAAAACGTAAGTGTCACACAATAAACAATACAGACAAGCTTCAAAGTCGTATTAGCCACCATTCCAATGTGATAGATCTAGACTACAAATCCTTAAAGAAAAAAGGTACACCACTAGGGCTATAACTACATCCTTATCATTATATACTCAATTACAAGAGAGCTTTAGTCGGAAGATGGTGATTATGTTGGATAATCATATACCAATCAACGTTTGGTTAATTCATCATCTTCAACTACACCTTAATCAAGTAATCAAATAACCAATCTTAGCCAAAATGAAAAAATATGAAGCCAGAATGAGAAAATACGAAGGTATAAAATTGCACCCCACAACACCTGCATTAAAAATTAGGGAAAATAACACAAACGATGATCGGTTAATGCCTGAAAACTCTCCTTCTGTCTCGTCTTGCACACGAGGAACAAAGCTCCAAAGACTCAAAAAAATTACTCTTTGGAGGAAAATCTGTTGTTGTTTTCAGTTTCAGGTAATGCATTGATGAAACACCCAATCTTAAACAAGAAGAAGAGCATCCTGGTCATGCAGAAGAAGAATTTGATTTTAAACAAGACAAGGAACCATCTCATCAGGAAGAAGAAATTCCTAGAGTGGATGAATTGTCTAAGGATAAAGACGAGAGAGGTAAAAGTCAAACCTGGCTTTGTTGAGATCTCGTATTAAGAAAACCCATAGTTCTATGCATGGATATTGTTAAAAATAGCAGATACGGACCCAAATGAGAGTTCTCCACAGAAATCGCCCAAAGATTGAAGCTTTCACATCCCAAATAGTAGAATGAAGATTGAAGACCAGAATCGCTCCTCCTCCTGTCTTTGTTGGAGCATGCCCCTTTCCGCCCCTCCTCTTGTTCTTGTTGCTGCTTCAATTCAATGGAACAACGTTGGGTTTAGGGCATCCAAAGGCGGAGGGTGGATTTTCTGATGTCAAAATTGGGAAGCTAAGTGGAAATCGAATTTCAAACCCTTAGGGTTTGGGAGAGAAAAAATCCAAAGGGCACCCTGTCAGAGAGAAAGACTGACCTTAATGCCCTGCTTTAATCACGAAGACTGCAGCCACGGTGCAAACTAGTAAACCTTCAGATTCTTGAACATCTAGCAGCTAATGCCTTCTTCTTCAGAATCGCCATAGAAGAGGATGGTTTCCCTTTCGAATCTCTTCTTCAGAATCACCACAGAAGAGGATGGTTTCCCTTTCGAATCTCTTCCCCTTCATCTTGACGAATTCTGTCGCTAAGAAGAAACATGGAGATAATAAGGAGACCTTAGATAATCCATAGGGCAAGGTTTGTTCGAATCAACGCGTAGCCATGGCTTCCCTTTCCCGCTCCAGTGTAGAAATGCAGAGAACAACGACTTCCAACCATGGGTATCTCCTCTTCGGTTCGAACTTATTCACTCCCATTCACTCTTGTCCGGCTAGTATACTGCAGGAGAAGTAAATGCTGAAGGCCCGCCTTGCCAGTCTGCAAGAGAAGTAAATGTTGAAGGGAGAGGAGTATGGTAGGAGGGTGTAGGTGGGCACAGAGGGGGCAAGATGGAAGGGAAAACATATGTCACGATGATATTGATGGTATTGGTCAGAAGAAAAAAATCTAAGCATTCTGATTAGCTACATGAATAATATTTGCCAATCCAAAATAAAATAAAAAACACCTATTAGCTTAATTATAAAACTTTTAATATATTTTTAAATATTAAAAAATTTATTTTTATAAATAAAACTATTTAATTAAAAAAACATTTAATATTAAATATTAAATCATTATTTATAAATAAATTATATTTAATATATTAACATCAATTTTTTTATACTTTTCATAATAACAATAACACTCATACAAATAATATATGGTTAAAACCATTATCATATTCATAGTTTATAAACCGTTGATATTTATATTACGAATAATATTTTATACAACACCTCCGTATTATAATTGATAAAAAATTTAATATTTTATATCGAAATCAGAGCATGGAAAATTGACATTTATATTATAGAAAATATTTTATACACCATCTCCATATTTATAATTTAACATTTTATATCGAAATCAACTTGCATTTTATATAAAATATAAAATCGATGATCAAATTTTATATCAAATTAAGATCCAGGGAAAGTGACTATGAGAAAGAGCATAGAAAAGACTTGTCTATTTGTTATAGGACAACTTTACAAAATTCCTAATCAAGCTCCTTCAAAATAATTCCGGTTACTATTGTAGTACGAAAATGCTAATTTTGATCTTTCACTGAAGTCGGTTGTGATTCAAAGCAATGGAATAAATTTTTGGTTAATTGTATGTTCTTGAAATTTAATTGCAGTAGGATGATGGGAGTCACACATGTCAAATTTATTTATTATTTATTATTTGTATATTATTATTATTATCCAATTTTAATGTCATGGTTAAGCCAAATACCAAATTGGTGTATGAGACTTTTTTGTTTGTGGGACAAGAGACTCACCTTCGCGCAACTATTTCATTGCTAAGTCTACGAAGGCATACATACTCTACCACTCTCTGGTTTTGAACCCGTGACCTCTTATGAGGAAAAGCATGCTCTTAACCATTATTACAATTTAATAAATATTAACCACACGGAACCAAGGTAAAAGTACAGAAGTGATCCGGTACATATATCCATATTCTCAACAATTAATCCAAAGCATAAACAAATGAACTAAATTAAATGTTAAAGATGGGTGAACATATTCATATATTGCACACAAAGGTGTATGCCCTCAACACACATATTATATTTATAGATTACTTTAATATATAGAGTTTCTCAGATTACAAGGTGCCTACCAGGGAACAACTCACACATAGAGCCTTTCAAGGGCCCACCTGGTGCATACTGTGTAAATGCGCATCTGAATCTACAGACCATCTCTTTCTGCGCTGTAGTGTTATACTATCTCTGTGGAATTCCTTATCCACTTCGATCCGATATAATGGGCAATGGGAGGGAGATGACCTGAGCAGCGCATGGGATGTTTGGTCAAATAGACACAGGGGAACCAAGCTTCTGAACCTACCTGTACTTGTCAATTGGCACATTTGGAAAGCCCGCAACCGTCACATATTCGACAACAGACCTGCGCATTGGCCACAGATTGAGGCTGGGATAATATCTGCATACAGGGAGCTGCCAGATCCCCCGCCTCCTAGAGAGCGTCGACCACATCCACCGCCTCCAAAAGAGCGTCGACCACATCCACCTCCGTGCATTGATAAAAACTCACCCTGGGCTTTCTTTGACGGGGCCGCAAACCAACATGGATGCGGTGGAGGATTCATTTTGCATATCAATGAACAACATCTCTATAAAGTCAAGATGGGTTTGGGTGTTGGAACAAATAATTATGCTGAGCTCATTACCTTGCGCCACCTACTGCATTTCACTTTGGGACACCAGTGCACCAATATAAACATTTTCGGGGACTCAAAGATTATTGTCAATTGGTTCAATGGCATTTCTGATTGTCACATTCACACACTCAACAACATTTTAAACGAGGTAAATATTTTCAAGGCAGAATTTAACAATATCTCTTGCTCTCATATCTACAGGGAGCATAACAGCAATGCTGACAAATTATCCAAGGAGGCCGCGTTAATGCCCAGAGGCGAATGGGTGATTACCGAGCAGCGAGGGACAAATGAATACCAGTATTACCACCGGCCATATATAGATCCAATCTATCAGAGGGACCCTGGTCATTGACCAAGCTATTTTTGGTTTTGTAAATTCTGAACAATATACAATATTTTTTTGAAAATTACTGAACTAAGTGTAAGGGCCCTGCGTGGCTCATGTACAGGCATAAATCAAGCATAATACAGTTGATAGTATCCACAGCTGAATATAGCAGATCGCCCTGCGAGGTGTATCTGGTTATAGTTCCCATAGCATTTTCTTATGATCATAGTCCACAGTGACATACAGCATATGTGATAGCATCTACAATATGTAATTTTTCCTACATAATGAAAAGTTACAGATTTTTCTAGGGAAAAAAAAAATAGAGTTTTTTAGATTTAATTTATTTTTAACTTAGAAGGAGAGATTGAGAGAATTTCTCAATCATCCCAAACCAACATATTAAATATAGGATGTAAGCATTAACTCCAACATCCCCTCTTAATGCTTACATTACATAAATTTTTTGAAATCATCCACAAACAACAAAATACACAATGATTCTTTAATTGGTTTACAACTTATCAGTATAGAGTCAATCAAGTTGCCTCATAACCCTTGTAAAGGTGTAGTCGTCAAGTTGGATACCCGAGTTCGACTCCTGAACTCTTGAATCAAGGACCTCCTGAAGTCAATCATTGAACAACATCCCAAACCATCACATAATCTCATTGGAAGACCACTCCCACATCTTCAACGAACTAAGGATTCTTCCCAAGATCATCAACCTGGGCAACCATCCATGTTGAGCCTTTTCACTGTGTTGTTCTAAAAAAGTTTAAGAGGTTCAAATTCTTCATTGAATTCATCATAGAATTCAATAGATATTCATCTGTGGCATATTTGCTGATTCTTTCCCTTTTAACAGATCACTGGCACTACTTTTGCAATTCCAGGCTGTATGCCCAATTTTCATATAATAGTAGCATTCAATTTCACTTTTGTTTGCATTTTTTTTTCTTCATCTTTGCCTTTGTAGACAATGCATTTTCTATTGGAGAGTTCTCCTCTATCTTCCGGTTTTAGTCTCTTTTCCTCCGCCAGAAATGCTACAATTATCTCATGCAATTTTTGTCAAGACATTTGACTCAAAATAAAGACAACATTACTATAATTTGAAAGAAAATTATTTAGTAATATTGCTTTAGCATCTTCATCCTCCACCTTGGCACCTGCTTCAGCGAATTGTCTTTTTAAGCTTCAATATTGATGTATCTTTCTGCAATTAAAAAAAATGCTTCTGACAGTTTTGTGAAAATCGCACACTAAATTCCTGTACAGTGAGATGCTCCTCAAACGGCAGATACGCCACATGACTAATCTAACTCCGGCTCACTCCTCCTCCTGACAGCACTTGAGCTGAACGCATGATAGTGTCTTTATCCTACGGAACAACCTGTACATTCTAGAAAGATCGTCTTTCTTCTCGTTTGTAAGCAAAATGTAACAGCCCAAATACTCTTTCCACGCAGTCGGCGCCTCCCCAACTCTACTACGCAGAGGTCTTCTCCGCACACAACCACAGTCAATATTTCTGACCGTCACATGCTGCCACACCCGCAGTCAATGCACAATCCTCACCAATTTTTATTTCAGAATAGCGGCCTCATCCACGACATGAAAAAACTAGTCGACTTACCCACCAGTCTTCACAACACAGTTTTTTTTATACCAGTCGGCACAAATGATTACAGAGGCTTAAACTAATTTTTGTCGGTCGATCCAGATCTGATACCATATTAAATATGGCTGAACGCATTCATATATTGCACATAAAAGTGTATGCGTTCAACACATTACATTCAGAGATTACTCTAATATATAAGAATTTTTAAATATCAGATGTAAACATGTACTCCAACATTAAAAACAATTAAATGAGATAAAACTGTTCAATGTATTAGAATCCCAGTGAAGTGAACCTGTGATTTTTTGTCTGCTAATTATTTTCTGCTCTCCATCTTAAAAAGTTGTTATTTTTTACTCTCCACAACGTGAGGATAGAACTGTACGAGTGAACTTTGCATCAAGATTTCACTGGAAGGCTCCCAGAGATCGAACTGGAAGGACGTTCAGGTTAGTATTTTTACTGATTCAGAAAACTGAAAATTGTGATCATGTGGTTTATACCACTGAAAAGTCTTGGTATCAGTTTCACTAGCTAGAAATTAATGCTGTTACAAATAATATAAATTTTTTGTTTTAATCTGGGCCCGAATGGGATAACAGTCATAGTTTGTGCAGTTTGATATGGTCTGGCTATAATCGCAGCCGATAAAGCTGATTTCATCTTAAAGTTTCGCATTTATATCGTTTTTTTTGGGCATTCTAAATTAGTTCAAAACATCACGTTTTTGGAAAATTAGACTCATTTATTTTCATGCACACTTATGTCTTAAATCCATACAGACATTCCATTATTCTTAAAAAAAAAAAATATCTCCTACTCAAATTATGGAGGACCACGACGAGTTCACTGAATAGTTGTGTTCTTTTTAATTAAATAGGTTATCTATTTTGGTTGCAATATGCATTTTCTATTTAAAAGGTGAAGTCGCATTTGTTATGGTTAATACCATAACAACTTAGGTAAACATTTTGAAGCTATTTAGTAGGCCATTATTTGATAAATATATAATAACAATGGCCTTTTTTAATATTATGTTATTTTAATACTATTTAACATAAAGCTAATATTTTAGTTTATTTTACATAAAGGCAATATTTTAGTTTTTTTTCATATTTTTAAATGTTACATCGAAATTTTTTAGATTACCCATTTTTTTATTTGGATTTTTTTTAACACAAAATATGATGTATTTAATAATATTTAAAATTTAAACAAACAAAGTTATCATTAAAAAAGAAAAGTATAGGTTTTCGAATGGAGTGATACTTAATTTAGTAGAAATAGTTATGTACATCAATTATAAGACCCTCATCTTGAGGGCTAGGGACAAATTAGTGAGCTTGCGCCAACAGTGAGGGACAAAATAGTGAGCTTGTGTCAGCAATTACAAGAGATGCAAATGACGATGTCAAATATGTTATTTTTTTGTATATTGTTGAAATATCAATAGAAACAAGAGAAATAATTTTGTACATCAATTACAGGACCCTCATCTTGAGGACTAGGGACAAATGAGCGAGCTTGCACCAACGACTAGGGTCAAATTAGCGAGCTTGTGCCAACAACTAAAGGAGATGAAAATGACAATGCCAAGTCAGAGCCAACTCCATTTTTAGTTAACCGTCTCTGCTCTAATACACAACCAACATCTCTAGTGTTAGCAACTCCCATACCATAGCACCTCACATACTTGGCGCACCTCCTAGCACCTCAAGTATCGCTATTATTTCTGCTCATACATCGTTATATTATGCGTTATATGGGCATGTTATGCTGTGAGTTTTGCAATTTAAAACAATGTTGCTATATATATATATATATATATATATATATATATATATATATATATATATATATATATATATATATATATATATCCCACACTACATAACAGTGGCACTTTGCATAAACCCTCTCCATAACGCATTGTATCAAAAACCTCTAATATATATTTATATCAAAATTGTAATTTTTTTTTTTTACAAAACTACCTCTGGAAGTTCTATTTCTTGGTAGCAAAAGTTTATTTTTTACAGTACACAGATTTAAAAAAAAAATGCATTCATTGATATTTATCGTGGGAGTGGTTCTCACCGGTGAGGAGAACTATCCAGAATGGTCATAGAAAATCAAACACACTCTCATTTTTAATGAGCTGTGGAAAGGGGTATGTCTTGGAGATGGAGACAAAGAACCAGAACAATCTACCGCAGACAAGGAATTCGCCATTTAGGAAAATAAGAACAGAAAGGCTTATGCCTTGATTGCAGCATCAATAAATGAAGAGGTGAGTCGCCATATTTCGCCATTTTCAAATCCTTTCGAAGCCTTACAAAACCTGAAGGAACTCTATGACTCACACTCTGCACTTGAAGTTGTTCAACTCATGATTAAATTTTTCAGCCTTGAATTAGAAAATGATGACCCTCTTGCTCTTGCATCAGAAGTAAAATCTATCATGTGTGATATCAAAGTCACTAATGTTAAACTGGACATTCCTCTTATAGCTTTTGTCAATGCACTTTATCCCACTTAAATTATATTGAGTCATTGCAAGCAAATGGAAATGTAATGCCCCACTTAAATCTTATCATGCAAATTTTATTAATGTTTACATTACCTGAAAATATTGAGAAATATTGGTGAATACCTTCATTTTGGAAACCATAAATTTATTTACTAATATAAAATTCATTATTTCTCTTTTATTCAAATTCCCAACTTGCCTTCTAAAATTGAATCTTAGGTAGGATATGGTCTCCTCGTATTATTCCAAATTTTATATATATTCATTTGACATTCCCCAATGTACTCTCACATTTACTTGGGAGAAGACATGGTCCTCTCCAACTAATTATCAATATATATATATTCATCTCACATTCCCAAATGTACTCTCACATTTACTTGGGAGAATACATGGTCCTCTCCAACTAATTATCAATATTTATATTCATCTCACATTCCCAAATGTACTCTCACATTTACTTGAGAGAAGGCATGGTCCTCTCCAACTAATTATCAATATATATATATTCATTTCACATTCCCAAATGTACTCTCACATTTACTTGGGAGAAGGCATGGTCCTCTCCAACTAATTATCAACACACACACACACACACACACACACACACATATATATATATTTCACATTCTCAAATATACTCTCACATTTACTTGGGAGAAAACATGGTCTTCTCCCATTAATTACCCAATTTTATAATCATATTACATTTCCAAATGTACTCTCAGATTTACTTGGGAGTAGAGAAGTCAACTGTAAGGATAAAGGAGAAATTAATGACATTTATGAGAGGTGGTTGAGGTGGAGAAGAGAGGAAGGGTATAAAAGGGAAGGAGGAAGGGAGAAAAGGGAGGTGGGGTCTTGCTTTGATTTTGGGGTTGGTTGTGATTTTAGGATTGCTGTGATTTTGGATACCTAAGGAACCTATGGAGGTTTCTAGGGTTGTTGAGAGGAGGGAAATATTGTTCATCTTAGTCTGGATTATTCATCTTGGACACACACTACATTTGGTTGGACTTGGGCTCGGGAAGCTAGGGAACCTGTGGAGGTTTCCTGGGCTAGGAATTATTTCCTAGTTCGCTGGGAGGTAAATCAAGTTGGGTTAGTCAAGAGGAGCGTTCAGAAGGAGCAGCATCTCAAAGACATCTCCACCAGCCACCGGTACAGGTATTCCTCTATAGATTACTCATGTAAATTTATTGAAATGAAATGTTCACTATAAGTTATAGGGATTAGAATGTAAATGGTAAAATTTTCATTGTTTAAAAAGTTTTCTAAGAAAGTAAATTATTGCCTCTTATTGCATTTAAATTCCAGAGAAATAGATTTTTTAGAAGACCCTAGAATAGGGCCTTACACATGGTATCAGAGCTTTGGTTCAAAATCTGGACCCAAAGCCCAGTAAACCCCAAATTCCGCTATAAGAGCTTGTAACCCTTGTAAGGACTCATAATCGTAATATATAGATTCTTCAAATTTTCCATCCAAAGCCCACCTTGCACCTATTTTCAGATCTTAAATCGCCTCACGTGGTATCAAAGAAATCTTCATTCGCAGATGCCATGTAAGTGCAGATCCATGAGATGGACTGTGTAAGTGTGCTTCCAAAGAACTGTTTTGCATAAGATGATATACTAGCAACCTTGTCTTCCCATGGACACAGAAACCCAACAAAGACACGAGGTTTGGATGCCTGATTTTGCTCATTAGTTCAACTTCACTCTGAAATTCATCGTCTGCCTGTTTTCTGTTTTCATCTAGCATCTTGACCGCAACACAAAAATCATCAGGGAACTCAGCAATGTTAGAATTTTTTTTTTCTCCCTTCAGGGCGTTTATATCAGGTCTGATGTCTCTGATCGAAGTCTTTGTGCTGTTCGAACTCTGCCTCTTAGAGGTTGGAGTCCAGCCTGGTCCATATCCTCTGGATCAATCACAAGTGCTCCATTTGTCCCTTAAGTTCCAGATTTTTATTCGTTATACATTTTTGGTTATCCATGGTTGGTTATCCCTAGTCGGATGTCCTTATTCTATCAGGCAGTTAGAGTCCGACTGGGAGATTATCCGGGTAAAAATTGGAGGTAGCGCAGAGCTTGGCTGTATCCTGGAAGCAGTCCCCTTACGCACATATAGACGCATCATCATCTTCTGGATGATACAAAGGTTGCTAACATAACATTTTCTTGGAGTTAATGCAACATAACCCTGATTTCTTTTGGTATACCACCATAGAGCCGTAATTTCAACTTTTATGTCGTTTGAAATTGGCATATGAAAATAGCTTGGCATCATATGTCGATCTTCTATTGTGGAGACCGACTGTGCATTTGCTTCTCTAATCCTCAAAGTTTTGGAGAACTTCCTAAATGAGAGCACCAATGTGAGAACACAGCGGGATGAGTTTATCTTAGATTTATTAGGACCTTTGTTGACTATACAGAAATTAATGCTAAGCTTGTTTATGGGGTGTGATTTCAGGATTTTCACAATGTTGAACCCGTAGAACTTGTCATGTATCCTCTTACAAGAGAAAATCCCTTCAAACATGAATCCATCAACCTAGGAACGTAAGCTTGTGGATAATTGAAATACAACTACAGACTTCCATGAGGTTAATACATTGAAAATTGATTAGATTTGATGATCAGACATTGATGATTAGGCTTTTTCATTCACCTTGCCAACGATCTTCATCTCTCATCTCTTTTGGGAACTAGATTGTTGTATTTTTAAGCATTTGTGGACCCATCGACATCCCTTGCTGCTCGATGTCATCACCTATGGGACATACATACTATATTGGCATACAACAGACACTAGAAGGAGGTCATGCTTGTCTAAGCATTCCTTGGTTTCACTGATGTCATTGAAGCTGCAATGATGGTAAAATTCTTGGTCTAGCTTTTGCACAACTTAAAGAAAACAAGCATACGTTCCTGATCACTTTCTTTAGGCTTTTATGGAGAACAAAAGGTACAATGTATCAAAGCAGGTTACTTGTAATGAAGTTTCGCTGACTGCTATAGCTTCCTTTTCTCTCTATTTCTAATTTGTTTCTTGAATATATTATGAAAAAAAAATTCTTGGTAAACTCTCCAAGATGAGACACCTGATGATGTCTTACATAACCACCACTGTTGGGGTGAACCCCAAATCAGTACCACTGGTTTGCAAAACTAATTCTTTATGAATAAATATGGATCAAAATCATTGATTTCATCATCTTCATCAGCAACTCTGGATTCTTGGCTGGCCTCATCATTGCACTTCAACAATTTAGTTTGCTGCATTGCTAGAAACAAGGATGCCCCATCTAAACTTAACCAAACCTTCCTGGACTGATTCTGAACCATGCCTATGAACATGTGATGCATTTTGATCATCAAGAGGCCACTCAATGCCATTCTGAGCCACATCAAAAGCTGTTTGCGAACCATCAAGATCATCATCAGGAAGATTACCCGAATTTGTCTCAGACCCTTGCACTGCTTCTACCACATCAGTAGAAAGTCTGGTCAAAGTTTCTTTTCATATGTCACCTGAATTTGGAGAAGTATCTATTACACTCCTTTTATGTTCTTCACATGAATCCCTGTTCTCATTTCTTTTCTTTAGCAGATGACTTTTATGGACCATAAGTTCACCTTGATCAGTTGTACATGTTGTTGTAGTTCCACTGCTACCATCCTTTGACATATGAAAAACGGGCGAAAATATTGTCCCCATGACAAATGGACGTGCTTCTTCATTCAATGCATGGGTCATCAATGGTAGAAAATGCTAATCTCAGATCCTGACAAATGTCATCACCCAACTCTGTATTGGCATTTACAGCTGTGGCACTGTTGCCTCCAATATTTTGACGATTGGGAGAAACAAGGCTGGTAGAAACATGAACAATTTAATGCTTTCGAGCAGAGGAAGTAATCAATTCTGCAACTTTTCTTTCCTTCATTTCAAGATCATGACAAGATTTTTTTGCGTCTCCTATTAGAACTGGGGCATATTTGTTCACTGTTACCAACTCTTGTGGAAGATTTCCTTGATTTGTTCTTCGTCATTATTCTATAAACGTATTGATTTTATTTGTAATTATTTTCAACCTTCACGTTATGCCAAAGAGAGTTAACCAACCACAACAACCAATTGTGTCCTTCAGGTTGAAATTTTACCCATAAAATTACACAAGGAAACATCAACAAGATTCCAATCTTGAAGCTCTCCCAAATCTCTCACTCTTTTGTTTAGGGGAATGGTCATCAAGTAGCTCATGACATCAGCCAAGAAATATATCTCCACCATGACAGAAAAGTAAATAGCTTCTACTACTTCCTCATTGTTGTCTGACTTGCCAAAGACAAATAAAAATGATCCATCCACAGAAACAAGAGCTACTGAAGCAGGTGAAGGAAGAATTGGTAGCCTAGGTTTCACCATCGGTTGCTGATGGAGTTCCACCACCCTAACCCTTTTTGTATCATCAATCAAGATCAATTCCCTTTTTTCCTGGTATCAGATGCATCTAGGTTACAGTTCCCATGCCAAAAATTTATCGAGACCCACATCTACCCCTGTCCAATCTAATTTGTGGAAAGAATCATCAAACTTGTGTACTGCAACCTTAGAGGTTAGATTATCATATAGGGCTACAAATAGAGTACCTTCCTCAAAAGAAAATAAATCGTAACCCCTCCTGAATCTTCGAATAGGATTTATGCCATATAACCTTGAACCCATGCGCGAGCAGCTATAAACATACAAGCATGGATCAACCAAATTTTGAATGAACGCCAGCAAGTGCCCAGACTTGAGAGCCATCAATTACAATATTCATTCTATCTCAAGGTCAAGGGTAACTAACTCAAATTGATTAGTGCACGTAGGAGTGATTCGATACTCGGCATTTCGGCTTAACTCCTCCAAATCATTTTTTTCCTTGGCATCAGCTCAGAAATCTTCCCTACAATGCTCGGTTTCTCAATTCTTTCAATTGAAAACCTTCAAAACAACCTGTTCATAATAAGTATACCAAATACTTTGAACTTCACAAAGCCTTGATCGAACCTGCACATGGGACATTCAGCCTATCTATATGAAATACACTCAGATGCACAATTTTAACACTGTAACACACTTTACAGGAAGATAATCCTTATTGCTAAATACTCCTTATTTAACTTTGGCAGAATGAAAACTGCTATAGGACGAGTTGGTTGGTCCCATGTCCTAAAGGATGGTTCTTCATTAAGACTACTTTGAAAGGGATGGTTTCTAGAGTGGTAGATTTTGAACTAGTGAAATCAAAAGGAGAGAACTTTTTTGAAAATGGGCTAAGTGGGAATGAAAGTTCCAGTTTCATTGATAATATGCATAACAAAGCCAAATTATTGGAGAGGAAATCTCAACTACCTTGAAGAAGACTCATAGAAACTCAAGGGTGTAGTTGTAGCCTGCAGCATGATCATTTTCCCTTTGGATGTCCCCTGAACCTGCTGGCGTTACCATAAAAGAAATCTAGGATACTGGCTTCAAATTATATTATTGGTGCTGGGATATCGGTTTCATTTATCTCTCCCATATGTTTGTAGTGTAAAAAGATATAAACAATATGAAAACAAATCCTATTACCAACTCCGGTCTCTAGAATTTTGGTAATTGGAATCAACTTGCAAAAAAAAAATCTCACTCATATTCCTTATTAATACAATTCTGCAGCCTTAGTGCCTAAAGTCAGGCAGATTGATAAAAATCAGGGATTAGAGACCCATTTCTTTATGCAAGCAGCAATTCTTATAGCAAATTATTACAAAGAGAAACATTTTATGTTAGAACTCATCTCCGTAATCAAACAAGGTTAAAGGGGCTTGTCACAATAGTTAAAGAGACAATCACAACGCCTATGATAGTATGAAGAGGAACTTTTGATGTGCATGTAAATAAAATGTGGTAGATTTCTTTTCTACTTTAAATGGAGTTCATTAAGGTTATTTTCTCTCTTTAATAACAACAATATATTATAATGGTAGTGATTTGATTTAAAATCAAAATTTAGCTAGATATCAAATTAATGTATAAAACCTTCTCTTAAATTTTATGTTATATGGCATGTTATGTATTTTAAAATGGCTGGTGGGAGTTGGTATTTTCAATGGTATTTAAATAACCGAGAATTTCAGAGTAAGTCATTGATTTTTCATAAATGATTTCATCGTTATGGGAGAAGTCCTCCAGGCAAGTAGATGGTTGGAAAACTACAGTAGCATTTATTATTAAGCATTGGACTTGGGATTAATTTGATATATTTAAGCTCACAAGACACTTATCCATGCAGGCTTAGTATATATTGTGGCAATCAATTAAATATATTGGCATATTTAAGATCATTGAAGTCCAAAGATTGAATGTCTTCTTAAACAAAATTTTAGCATGCGGGAACTTGGATAGCACGACTCCTTAATTTGGCTTCTAGAATGGTTACCCTGATGGCAACGCTTGGCAAAATGCTCAGTAATATTTTTCCACTCCATGCTCTAAAGATGGGAATGAAAATAACATATAAAAATATTTGTTGATTATTTATGTCTCCTCTTAATAGTTAGAAGCATAATTTCAAGCCTTTTGGATTGGACTGCTTCGAGATTTTGGTAATCAGATATCCAATGTTAATGACTAAAATTGAAGAAACAAAAAGAATTTGCATAAAGACAAACTTTGGTAACAAGTTACAAGCCTGTGGATTGGACTACTCTGTGCCACCACCGATGCAACTTGGAGATTTTGGTAATCAAACATCCAATGCTAATGTCTAACTTTGAAGCAATGAAAAGAGTTTGGAATATGCTTTGTTTAAAAGACCAACTTTAGGTACAAGTTTCGGTTAACAAATATTTGCAATATCATCCCATCATTAAGCTCATGTTTAACATTGAAGGAACAGAAAGTGTTTGGAGTATACTCTGTTCAAAAGACTAACGTTGGCTACAACTTTTGATTAGGAAATATTTGCAATATCATCCCATTGTTAAACCGGTAGGTTCTCTTTCTTTTTTTTCTTTTTTTTTGGTAATTTAATATTGTAAATTGAAAGTAATTTATAATTTTATTGTTTTGTTTTCTTAGGGTTTGAAGTTTAGGTTCTTGCTCTGGAATATTAGAGTGATTTCAACGTCTCTAACTTAGAAATCTTTAGTTAAGGTGCAGAGCATGAGAAACTTCCAGCAATAAAGAAATTTTGCAAAACCATTTTGGAGATGATGAATAAAGAAAAATTGCAGAAACCATTTTGGGGGACTTTGACGAAAGTGATCAGATTAGAGACAAGAAATCCAGATAAAGGAAAAACTACTCTCCAAACCCCAAAACCCAGAAATGTTACTTTTGTGAAACTTGAGAATAAAGGTAATGAAATGTATCTTTAAGACATCCCAAAGGATGGTTGCGTTGGACATTACTACAGAGTATGCAAAGAGACCCTCAAAACCAAAACCTGAGACCCAATTACCAATCAATCTTATCAGATTGTGTTAAAAAGAACTTCAGCAGCTCGAGGGTGGAAGTGTGCAACAATATTTTCAACGAAAACCCTATTTTGCAAACTATTTTGGAATTGTACTTTCTTTCCAGAATGTGTTAGTGTAATATGCAATATCCTTTAGAGAGCTTAAACATTTTTTTGGATGGTTTAATTGGGAAGTACTACCTGTGGAAGTATTCAAGTTTTATTGTGCAAGCATTATACAAATAATGATAGAGATGACCAACTGAAGTAAGACTTCAGAGGGAGCTATAGAATCACTGGCATAACACTTGATGACTCGTCTTGCCTAATGATTATTACATGAAGGAAGCCCATGATGAAGGATGTTGATCCAATGACTCTGATGATTCGTTATATCTCTGAGAAGATGCATGGAAACTATATGATTATGATTGGATGACTTTGGCACATGAACCAAAGAATTAATGATAGGAAAGTTAGCAGGTTATGGGCAAGGTCACTTTCCCGACATTCAGAGGGATCTATGGTCAAGCTATGATGATTGGTTTGTGAAGATGTAGCTATTCTATTTCAACATGCAGCCCAAGTTCATTAATTGTATAGTTAAGTCTGCCACATCACAATGATTAAATTTGGCTGAAGGATGTGTCACTTGAACGTTTTGAACAAACTCTGAAATGGTCTCAAAATTCTGATTGAAGAATGATGTGAACTATATTTACATTGAAAATTGCAGTTTTGTTCCCACTAATCTGTACCTGAGGTCTTGTTTGTTGCCCACCTCAGTGTCTATTAAATATATGGATGGTGTGAACAATATTTGCACTGAAAATTGCAGTTTTTGAGCCAGTAATTTATACCCAAAATGTGTCCCAATCTAAAGAATGTAGTCAGTTATATTTTACATACGAGGGTGGTTTTTAATTCTGTTGATAACAGATTATCATTATTCTTATTTAAGATACAATAGATTTTCCATTCGGATAGTAGGATTATCTTTCAAATAGTATATTTGTCATTCTTCATGGAGGAAGTCATAATAACAAATCTCGAGTTTGAGAAGTAAACGACTATGAAGCATGGGAATTCAGATTAGGATGTGTTGAAATATCCTATATGTCACGTTAATGATTATTCTATGGGTGGTAGAATTTTCTAGTGAAAACATAGATTGAATACCATGGACTTGTGTAAGGCTTACTGTGATAGTTGTTTTAATGATCTTAAATTAAATGAGAAGATCAATTTGTAGAGAATTTGGGATTTTAGAATGGAAGCTTATTTAGTCAATAAAAGACCAATGAAAATATTAGAATACACTTTTACCCTTATTCTAGTGTTGAATAAAAATGCCGTGAAAAATAATGTGTCTCTAGTTTTGGATAAAAGGACCCTCAACTTTCTTCGCAACTTTTTGTGGTCACTGGCCACTTGTGAAAGGAGTAGGCATCTTTAGAAATGCAGTGCCATTTAGAGGGGAAATACTAATAGCAGCAGGGCAAAGGCAATTATTCCATTCGTTTATTTATTTCTCATTTGTCTGGTCATATTGTGAGCTGCAATATATATCATGAAATTGTTTTAGTACTAGTAAACAATGATTAAATATATAATTTGAACCTTTGACATTTAGAAGACATTTCTCTCAATAAGTATAAAAATCATGTTGGAAACGGTTTCTGAAGTTTTGAGTCTTTTATTTTTAAGTTAACAAATTGGTTTGGAAGATGGAAAACCAACAACTTGGAAGAGTGGGACTTCTATATTCACTGAGGTATTAAAGAAATTATATGCATGAAACTTATACTAGCGCCTTTTAGTGGAATTGATAGTGCACTACTTTATTGCTTGCCAATATTTCAGTTTTGGTACCACCTTATAGCATATCCAGGTTCAAATGCTATTTTCCATGGTGGACAGTTGAATCTGTTTCAACTCTAATTGTTATCGAGGGGTTTCACAAGGTTGTCACATGAGCATTTGTGATGCCCATTTTGACTTAGATAGCTGCTCTATTTTGTAGCCCCATGTTATTATTTATGAACATTATGTAATATTGATGCAATTGATTGGACACGTGAAACTACTTATATAAATCAATTGATAGATTTGATATTGATGATGGAAATGGTTGATGTATGGCCTAAATGTATGACTCACTTAGTGGTGAATTATCTAGTGCGTGACTTATCAGAATTATTTTGTTTCATATATGGCTCAAGTGGATATGATTGGTTTAAACAAATGACTTAGTGAATTTATGATTTATTTCCAGTATGAACTGCAATATTGACACGTGGATACTAGACTTAATAACATGAGGATTATATATCTTGTTGTTATATAAATGCATGAATGAGAGCTAACCTATAGGGGGAAAGAACTATATGATAGCCGAGATCTACTCTTCCATTGAGGGAAAGTCGAGACATCTCATGAGGAAGGTATAATGTACATTGTTCCATTACATTTGGTATCTACTTTATATGCACTGATATGACATGAGTAAAATGCAAATGATAGGTGGCAAGGCTACCTGATTGGTTTTTTCGATGACAAGTCCAACCAGCGCTATAGTGTGGTACGTGTTATGGCGTTGACCCTAGTTGTGAAGGAGGGGTGGAGGCATTTCCCACTGTGTATCCTCTGAAACCTAGAATTATGGGAGGGAAGTGGTGGGAACACTCCCCTAGATGTGTGATGATGATTGCGAGTTGCCTGCTGGGGAAGTTAGGTCAATATAGGCGACGCTTCCACCATGTTGGTTTTATTAGTGGTTAGTATGGTTGTTGCCACTAATAAAGCAACAGAGGACGGATAGGGTGGGAACAGAAGTAGGTCAGGATGGATAGGAGGATATAGATCAATTGGAGACTCTTGATGGGAAGTAATGTCATTGTCTAACTTATCAAATTTTACTGCTATAACTCTCTGGTTTGCTATGCTTTCGAACTCCTTGTATCTTTTCATTCTAACTTTGGGACGAAGTTTTCTGAAGGAGGGGTGTATGTAATGCCCCACTTAAATCTTATCATGCAAATTTTATTAATGTTTACATTACCTGAAAATATTGAGAAATATTGGTGAATACCTTCATTTTGGAAACTATAAATTTATTTACTAATATAAAATTCATTATTTCTATTTTATTCAAATTCCCAACTTGCCTTCTAAAATTGAATCTTAGGTAGGATATGGTCTCCTTCCATTATTCCAAATTATATATATATATTCATCTCACATTCCCCAATGTACTCTCACATTTACTTGGGAGAAGACATGGTCCTCTCCAACTAATTATCAACACATATATTCATCTCATGTTCCCGAATGTACTCTCACATTTACTTGGGAGAAAACATGGTCCTCTCCCATTAATTACCCAATTTTATAATCATATTACATTTCCAAATGTACTCTCAGATTTACTTGGGAGTAGAGAAGTCAACTGTAAGGATGAAGGAGAAATTAATGACATTTATGAGAGGTGATTGAGGTCGAGAAGAGAGGAAGGGCATAAAAGGGAAGGAGGAAGGGAGAAAAGGGAGGTGGGGTCTTGCTTTGATTTTGGGGTTGGCTATGATTTTAGGATTGCTGTGATTTTGGAGACCTAAGGAACCTGTGGAGGTTTCTGGGGTTGTAGAGAGGAGGGAAATTCATCTTGGTCTGGATTATTCATCTTGGACACACACTACATCTGGTTGGAATTGGGCTCGGGGGGCTAGGGAACCTGTGGAGGTTTCCTGGGCTAGGAATTATTTTCTAGTTGGCTGGGAGGTAAATCAAGTTGGGTTAGTCAAGAGAAGCGTTCAGCAGGAGCAACAACTCAAAGGCATCTCCACCAACCACCGGTATAGGTATTCCTCTATAGATTACTCATGTAAATTTATTGAAATGAAATGTTCACTATAAGTTATAGGGATTAGAATGTAAATGGTAAAATTTTCATGGTTTAAAAAGTCTTGTAAGAAAGTAAACTATTGCCTCTTATTGCATTTAAATTCCAGAGAAATAGATTTGTTAGAAGACCCTAGGATAGGGCTTTACACAAATTTTCAATGTACTTTATCCCACTTACTCAAATTATCTTGAGTCATTGTAAGCAAATGGAAACCTCAAAGAAATTACCTTTGACTCCCTTGTGAAAAAAATTTGCTGAAAGAGAGAAAGCTTTTGGGAAAAAGACAACTCCTCAGTCTTCTGAAGAGACCGTGTGTCTTGCAAATAGAGAGAAGAATCTTGCTCAAGATTCTTCCAGAGGAAGAGGTTGTTGAAGGAGAAGAGGAAGAAGAAATTTCAGAGGCAGGGGGGAAGACACTCTCAAGGAGAAAAGTTAGATTTACATTGCATACATTGCAAAAGAGATGGATCACATGATGCATCCACATGCAAGTTGCCTTGGGATAGAATTGAGCAAGAAAGAAACCAACCCAAAGGTAAAACTAATGACAAAGAGAAAGGTAAAGCACCAAAATCCGCTCACTATGTTGTGGCACACTGTAATATTGGGGTAAATGAAGATTTATTTAATGCTTCACTTGCTTCTTGGAAAAAAGATTGGTTGCTTGATTTAGGAGCAACTTGCCACATGAATTTTAGAAGATATTTTTTTGAATAATTTACTGACAATTTTGATGGAGCAATATACTTTGTAGAAAAATCAAAACTCAAGCCATAAGGTCTTGTCACAATCAGGCTTAAATTGCCTAGTCTGCCAGACTTTCTTCTGCATCATGTTCTATATCTCCCACAGCTGAGGAGAAACTTGCTGTCCTTGGTCCACATCAGCCAGCAAGGAAACTCCATTCACATGTTTGAGGGAAAGATTGAGGTGAGAAAAGCATCAGAACACTCACTTGTCATGATGGGGATAGAAGAAGAAAGGCTTCTCAAGTTGCAAGGTACCTCTGCTCATGCACAAAATTTCTCATACAATTCAAATTATGATGAAGGTACATTTCCATCAAGTTTATTATGGCATGATAGATTTGGACACTTGAACTATGACAACCTCCACTTGTTGAAAAAATTGGTGTTACTGGTTTGCCTACAATTCCTAGGAAACTTAAGCAATGTGACGCTTGCATTCTAGGAAAGCATAACAAACAGTCTTTTCATGATTCACATTACAGAGCACATAGAAAACTTGAACTCATTCATTTAGATTTATGTGGTCCAATGCCTGTTCCTTATACAAATGGAAATAAATATATGATGACATTTATTGATGACTACACCAGAATGTGTTAGGTTTATTTATTGAAGAACAAATCTGATGCTTTTCAAACATTCAAGAACTTTCATACATGGATTGAAAATGATGCACAATCTCATATTGGCTCTATTTGCATTGATAATGGAAAATAATACACTTCAAATGAATTTGAAAACTATCTTCGCCAACATGGGATCAAACATCAAACAACTATGCCTTATAATCCCCAACTGAATGGAGTAGCTGAAAGAATGAAAATGACAATCTTAAATATGGTGCGCTTCGTACAAGAATGTAAAATTGATGTTTTGGGCTGATGCAATTCTATGTGTTGTATATGTAAAGAATAGATGTCCATCTAATGCTATTAGAAACAAGACTCCTTATGAAATGTGGTATGGGCACATTCCTTCGGTAAAGCATCTCAGGGTCTTTGGTTCCACATGTTATGCCTTGATACCAAAGGTACATAGAAACAAACTTGGTGCAAGGAGTCATAAGTGTATCTTCCTGGGGTATTCAAACACCTCCAAAGCATACCGTCTCTATGATGAAGTCAATAAAAAGTTTGTTGTATCTAGAGATGTAATCTTTCTTGAATCATCCAAAGCTGACAATGTTGTTGAGCGGCAACTTGATCACTTGGATAGATTCACAAATGAAAAATCATTTCAAGAATTTGATAATCAGATTCCACATCTTGAAGGGGGGATTCCTATACTAGATCAACCCATGGAATCTTCTTCTGAAGCACTCTCTCCCCCACATGAAACTCCAACAATGGATGATACTTTGAGTGATGTGATTGACAGAATTGGGAGACTCAATCTTGATTCAGTCCCAACTCAATCAACTGAGCAGTCTGGACCATCTCAAAAAGGTCCCCTAAAGTGGCTGAAAAAGAGACTTGAAAGTGTTCATCTTGATGAGGTTGGAAAGACAGGAACTAGAAATTCAACCTGGCAAAATGGAGGTGATGTAGATGACTTTGATTCACCTATTGATATGGATGTTTTTTATGATTATGAATTGAATTTGTCTAGAGAGTTTTCCTTCAAAGAAGCTTCTTCTCATGATGAATGGAAAGAAGTGATGCAAAAGGAGTATGATGCCTTGATAAAGAATGGCACTTGGAAGTTGGTTGATCCTCCATTGGGAACCAAACCAATTGGCTGCAAGCGGGTCTACAAGAACAAGTATAACGCTGATGGCTCACTTGATAAGCACAAAGTCAGGCTTGTGGCAAAATGTTTTGCACAGAAGGAAGGGGTTGATTATGAGGATGCTTTTGCCCCCACAACAAAATGGGCTACCAATCGGACTCTCTTTGCCCTGGCAGCTTAGAACGGTTGGAAAGTCCATCAAATGGATGTAAAAACTGCTGTTTTGAATGGAGATCTAAAAGATAATGCTTTTATGTCCCAGCATGAAGGATTTGTTGTGAAATGACATGAACATAAAGTATGTAAACTTGTGAAATCCTTGTATGTCCTCAAACAAGCAATGCAAGCCTGGTATGAAAAACTAATTGAGCATCTTCTGAAACTCAATTTCAAACATTATGATCTTGATGATGCAACTTTGTTTGTCAAGAAAGTTGGCAAAACAATTGTATATCTTGTGGTATATGTAGATGATCTTTTGATGACAGGGAACAATGAGAGCTACATTGCATCCATAAAGAAGGAATTGAGGAAAGGTTTTGAAATGAATGATTTGGGCTATGTTCATTAGTATATTGGTATTGAAGTAACTCAACATCCGAAGTCCATATTCCTTTCTCAAAAGAAGTACATTGGAGATCTGTTGAACAGGTTTGGCATGGTTGAATGAAATCCTTTGACTACTCCAATGGAACAAAACTTAAAGCTCACATCCATTGAAGGAAAATAATTTGAGGATGCAACAAAGTATAGACAGCTTGTAGGAAGTCTCAACTACCTGACTACTACCAGACCAAACATTTCGTTTGCTGTTGGAATCCTCTCCAGGTTTATGCAAAAGCCTTGTGAGAGACATTGGTTTGCTGCAAAAAGAGTTCTAAAGTACTTGAAGGGAACTCAAGACTTTGGACTCAAGTATACATAGGTGGGCGACTTAGCTTGATTGGATACTCTGATTCAAACTTCAATGGAGATAAAGAAACTAGGGTATCTACTTTGGGTTATGCTATGAGTCTTTGATCAGGAGTTGTATCCTGGAGATCACGCAAACAATCAGTTCCAACAAATTCCACAACAGAGGAAAAATATGTGGCAGTAGTTGAGGCAAGAAAAGAAATTGTGTGGCTCAAGAAAATTATGGAAGATTTGCAGGTAAAACAAGTACATTTGACTCCACTCATGATTGACAATACCTCGGTAATAAACTTGGCTAAGAACCCAAAGTTCTATGATCGAATGAAGCACATCAATACAAAATATCATCTGATTCGACATCATGTTGGGGCCAAAACAATCCATCTTTGCCATTGTTCCACTAATGAGAAGATTGCAGACATCTTCACCAAAGCACTTGGAAGAGAAAAGCTTGAAAGATTTATAACGATACTTGGACTCACCAACATACCTTCCGATTAAGGGGGGGAATGTTGACACCTAATCATAGGGATTGGGTGAACAACTGTAAATAGTGTAAATAAATAATAGAGAAAATGGAGAGTCATCAGGAGATGAAACTCAACAGTCACTCCCTCATGTATATAATAATGAACAACCTCAATGAATAATAATAATCTCATTTGAGGAGTTACCGCCTGGCCTGACATAGACTTTGGAAATTTGTAATAAAAATGATCAAAATTAGGCAGTGTTGCACAAATAGCAAGGCATCTGCAATATTTCCTGACTAAAATTCATACAAAATTACTTCAATTTGATAAAATCCATACCTCTTATCCTTATGCATATGTCATTCCATATGCGATAGCATTTTGGCCCACCTCACTACTACAAATATCATCCTCTGTTGGAAGTCCCATTGTAGGACCACACGTTTTTATCAGCCTGCATCTATCTGGTTTCCCTGACCAAGAGAAACAAAATGCTCTTATTGCCTGGGTCGGGATGAACCCATGTTAACCTATATGAGATAATGCATTTTGAAGTAGTGAAGCTCAAGGAAACAGGTGTATGTATAAATATAATGCATGCATCTCTAGAGGTACATATGCTTCTGTGCTACTGGTAAAAATAGTAACGAGACCATGTGCTATGTGCTACGCGGTGACCCTCTACAGTGTGGGATTTGCTGAAACTAACATATGGAATTTTGGCAAAGACAAATGTATAAGCTCTGGGTTGCATGCATCGTGGCCCTCGCCCCTTAACACATCTCAGTAAGTTAGGTCATAAAATAGTTCATCAACTTCCATGTCATTAAAGTAACTAATGTTGAGAAAATAATATTCAATGACTTGACATCATGTGGCCACGTATGTCATGCTCAATATTTTTTTTTAAGTTGAGCGTCCTTCACACATCGAAGTCTAAAAAATAATAGAAATTTAACTATTTTTTAAAATTAATTTTAATTGGACAAGGTGAAAACGTTGAACAATGGCAAAGTCAAGGTTGTTGTAGTTGAGGTTGGGAATAACTTTGTTGTACACATTGTGGGGAATAGCTTCATTGCACATAATGTGGTGAATGTTCACGTTGATGCCTTCATCACATCACCACTATTGCATTGTTATTCCTAACAATGTTCATGCTGAGCCATGCAACAAATCTTGAATGATAGGGTTGTACACCTTCAAAATACTTGCAAAGTTCATTCAGGGTATTGTTGTTTTTACATTCTTGTATGAAACTCTTGAAGATGAAGCTTTGAATATAATATTTAACTCACCTGTGAAACAATATTGTGACAAGTTCTTAGTCTTCTAGACCCTACATGAAAATAGTGTTGAGAGGTATGAGTAGTTGTTACAGGCATGAATGCAATATGTTTTTGTTATGGGTCCTTGGACCCTCCTTCCTGTTTTGATTCACCTTCCAGTAACTCTCTAGATAACATTTTCCTAATTACAACTATGAATTGTTGTAATGATTTTAAATGAAAACCATACAAGGAGCATACCATTTAAATGACAAATATGAGTCACTAATTAAAACTAAATAATATATAACACAACCATTTTCTTTTCAAAACAAACCTAAATTAATCTTTTGAAGTGATTTTGTAAGACATAACATCTCATTCTCGAGGTATAACTGATTGTAAGATTTCATTTTCCGTTACGAACTTTATTAGTTATACGAGTGAGTTAATTTCGATGACTTAAGGTGTATATTCTCATTTACCTATGTTTTTTTAGCTGTGAATTAGCAAATGATTAATTTAATTATGGAAATGAAATTATTATTGATATAAATATATCTTTTCCCTTGTATAAAGATAGTAATTATATTTAATATAAATCAATTACTATTACGAAATCTGAGCCTTCATATAACATCATTGTGATAAATATAACATAAATTAATTGAGATAACATAACATGGATTAGATAGAATTAACTTGGAGTTCCTTTAAATATGCTCAAAAACTATATTCCAAAGAACGTAATTATTTCAATCCGAATAAATATATTTTTTTAGTTTTAGTATATCAATTGACACCATGCACTTAGCGAGATGCAATGAAGACACTAATTCAATATTAGCTTCATATACTATGAATCTACCTTTATTTGCATGTGGTAATAAATCATGACAAGTTTTTATTCATTTCCAGCTCCAGCCAGATGCAATCAAGACACTAATTAGATCTTAGCTTCATGTACTATGAATCTACCTTTATTTGCATGTGGTGATAAATCATGACAAATTTTTATTCATTTCCGGTGCCTAAAATCCATCGATCAAAACCCTCCCATGGAATTTTTTTAGGGTTGATTTGCAGAGTATTAATATCTAGTAGGGTGACTATATTAGTAGCTCGCATCAATTGTTTGCATTTCATTGAAATTCTTGGCAAAGTCAATGGTTAGAATCATCCTTGCAAATGGAACTAAAGTATTTTCACTTTTTGGATAACAATATCTCTTTATCAAATTTTCCTAGGTTCTCTATTTCATCCAAATTTCTAATAGAAAGTTTTGTTACTATAAATCTTGAATTAGCAATTTGATTATGTTGTCATCTTTGGTCTTTTTTATTCTTCATTTTCTACACTAGCTCATGACTCTAGTGGCTTAGTCAGGGCCAAAATATGCATGTAGAGGTTAAATCATGTCATCAACACCATAAAGTGGATCTTGGGCATTGTAACCTAATCATTATTTTTCACAAATTTGTAGCCATTGCTCGCTCCAGGCATGAATTTTGGACCTGTACAATGTTTAATTGTGAGCTACATTGTTTACCCAATAACAGATTTCTAGTGATTTTTTTTAATTTTTGAATTATAGTATCTAACATTTAACTCTTTTGTTTTATTAGATGTAATGCTTCCATGTCATGTGTAGTTGTCACTGTGAGTTCCTAAACATTAATCTAGAAGCTGTTGATTCCTATGTTATGAATTGGAGTCAATTCATGTCGAGTCATAATTTGTTGGAGTCAGTGTTCAAATTCTTATAGATGTAAATGTCTTATATGATTAATAAAATGGTTGATTCGTATTGTGTAAACAATTTCTGACACTATATTTATTTTCTAACCTGGTATCTGGTGCTGGCTTTACTCCTTCACCGGAGAGCCAGGAAGATGTGAGAGACTTTACTCCTTCACCAGAGAGCTAGGAAGATGTGAGAGAGGCTTGAGTATTATTAAACCTCTGTAAATAGATTAAGGTAAGAGAATTTTTTCTCTAGATATTTTTTTGAGAGTTGATTTCTGTTGTGATTTTGTTTCTCTGTTCAGATCTATTCGTTTCCTTTTGGTGAATCTGTATACAATGATTTTCCCTATCCCGGCACAGAAAAATCTACGTGCAACAAAGAATCTGGCGCATACGAAGGCCAGTGACAGTGCCAACATTCCACTTGCAGCAACGTTGTGTGTAGCAGTGGTGTAGAGCTTTCTGCAAAGTGATTCCGCTTCCCACTCTTAGTGCGTTGACAACAGGGTTGAATTCATGGCGATTCAAGATTTGGAGGTTCCACAATCAGCGAAGGCATGGATCACAACTTAAGGTTGATTTGTTTCCCTGGGGTATATATATGTGTATGTTTTCCCCTGCTCCTGATTTGCCGAAAGCGTTTACAACGCACGACGCAATCCTATGCCCAAACATTGTCGAATTGATTACAATGATGATGTATGCGGTGAAGATGGGTAGAAGCTATCAGAAAGTCATGTCAGGGATGGGCAGAAGCCGTCATAAAATCATCTCAAGGAAGATCCATTTAGCACTCTCTTATTATTTTAATTCCTTTAAAAAAAACATGAGTGCATTGAGGATCACGTATGGATTGTGGTTTGAGCTTCGTGGTTCTTTGCCAATTCTATTTTCAGCCCAATAGCTGGTTTAATCGTCGCATTCTGCATTATGGTGTCAAATGTGGGATCCAACACCGTCCTCATCTCACACTGCTCAGAGTCCAGACTTCGGCTCCTTGGCCACAAGACCATGCACTGCTTCATCACCGAAAAGCGTAGCCGCCATTTAAAGTCTTAACGAGCTTCAATCGCTGAACATCAATTGCAATTGCGAGGTAATGAGACGCTTGGGAATGAATATGATCCAACGGTTATCTGTTGGGCCTAGTCCTCCAATTTCCTTTGCAAGCGAAAGGGTGTATGGCAATGGCACAACAATATCATTTTTAAGATGAAGAAAATGGGTTCCACTTCAAATGGATCTATATCAATTATTTCTAATGCATTGGAACAATAGGTCGAAAATGATGCAGAGAATTTAGGTTTTCCAGAGTTGATGAAAAAAATCCGAATTCAATTTTTCCAGAGGTGATGGAAAAATCCGATGAGGTCAAAGTTCATATCAGGTCTCCGATCTCCGAGCAATGAATTAAAATGTCTAATTTGTTAATGGATGTTTTGTACAACCTTATTGTGGATCATTGTTTATTTTGGGTTTTCTTTTTCTTTTTATTGTGTGAGTTTATGTTTGTGGTAGTTTTTTATTCTGAGTATAAAAAGGGTTGGTAATTCTTAAACTGGAAGCTTGGTATCTGAAACATAAGTCTTTAGTGTTTTTATTAGTTATAAAAAGGGTTGGTGGTTCTTAAATTCGAATCCCCGATGTCTGAAACACCAATTCTTATGTAAGGTCAATTTGTTTGATCAACTCTTGAGCACATTTAGTATCCAGACCTCCATCTTATCAATTTTTATTAGCTATAAAAAGGGTTGGTGGTTCTTAAATTGGAATCCCCGATGTTTGAAACACCAATTCTTATGTAAGGTCAATTTGTTTGATCAACTCTTGAGCACATTCAATATCCAGACTTCCATCTTATCAACTGACATATAAATGAAAGCGAAATATCCGAGAGATGGTGGTTGGTCCATAGGATGGTTCATTACTTGATAGCTCTTATCATGGAAGCCCTGACGAGGCGAGGTGTCAATATTGTTGATCTTGCAAAGTTCATCAACGATGGTCAAAGGTGGTTATATTTTAAATGGAGGTCAAGTGACAACTGGAAGATGTGGTGGTGAAAGGGTGATGTTCTCAAGATTCCAGAGTGGATTTCGGTGTTGATGAAGACCAGTGAGATAGAAAATTATTTATTGTTGTAATATACGTTTTAATGTTATCCATGTAAGCATTAAGGGAGGGTGTTGGAAGTAATGCTTCCATGTCATGTGTAGTTGTCATTGTGAGTCTTTAGGCATCCGCCTAGTATCTGTTAATTCCTAAGTTATGAGTTGGAGTTGAGTCATGTCTGAGTCATAATTTGTTGGAGTTAGCGATCAAATTCTTATATATGTAAATGTCTTATGTGACCAATAAAATAGGTGATTTGTGAACAATCTTTGACTCTATCTTTATTTTTTAACATCCTTTTTAATTAATTACATCTGCAAGGTTAATCATTTTGAGACATAGGCATACTAAAATCAATATAATATGTTTATGGTACATTGAGAGACACATTAATTAACAAAGTTTTAATTTACTTATATTTAAACTATTGACCTCAAAATTAAGGAGCTTGAGAAAATAAATTGTTCTCACAAATATTGAAATCGTTCACTGATATTTAAGAAATCATGGAGGAAACAAATAAACTTCTCAAACATGAACATGGATGCAATAAAAAAATCTCTATACCTTATCATAATCGAGCTATATGAAATAACCAACAAAGATTTAGGCATCAAATATTCTATGAGACAAATTAAAATTTGAAAAACCTAGGGATTTGAAAGCAAAGAGAATTGATAAAATCATAGCCAAAATAAGTATATAATTTGAATAGAGATTAAGCATCAAATATTTTAAATAAAACAAATTAAAGTTTGAAAAGCCTAGGGATTTGAAATGAAAGAGAATTGATAAAATCATAACCAAAATAAACATATAATTTGAATATGCATAAAAAAATAAAATAAAAATAAGTTAAACATTTTAATTAAAACTTCAAATTAAAAAAGTCAAACATATTCATAAAAAATGAGTTACCCACCGGACTAAGTCAAATTGACAAGGAAAGTCCAAAAGGTAAAAGGTAAAAGGTGCAAGGGAAGTAGGAAAATGGGAAACAAAAAAGACAGAAGAGTAATAACAAAAATAACTTCCAAATTAAGAAATGGGAAGTAGGAAAATGGAAAAGAAAACAGAAGAGTAACAACAAAAATAACTTCCAAATTAAGAAATGGGAAGTAGGAAAATGGAAAAGAAAACAACAAAAATAACTTCCAAATTAAGAAATGGGAAGTAGGAAAATGGAAAAGAAAAGAGAAGAATAATAACAAAAATAACTTTTAAATTAACAAATAGGAATTAAGAAAATTTAGAATCTTGACATGTAATAGTTGAGAATTTCCTGAAGAGAATATTCTAAGCTATCTTCGATATGAACTTCCATTCAAATTGTTGCTTATTGAAACATGGAAACATTGAAAAGCTTATTGAAACATGGAACATTTTAACTTTAGATGTATTTGGTACCGATTGGGATGAAAAAAAATGAGATGCAAATATTAATGTTTAAAAAATTTTAATTGAAAAAATCTAAATTGGAGTGTTTTTTTTATATGAATGTTAATTATTTAAACTAGTACAACTACTTTTAAAATATTAATATGAAAATGAGATGCAAATGTTAATACTTAAAAAAAATTAATTGAAAAAGGTTCTAAGTTGGAGTGTTTTTTCTTTATATGAATGCTAATTATTTAAACTAGTACAACTATATTAAAAATATTAATATGGTTGATATAGTCGAAGGCTTCATGAATATAACCAAAAAAACTATTGCAACACTAAAAATGTCTTACTAATGCATACATTTACCTGATTAACCATGTATAAAATGGTTATGGGTCAACTTTAACTAAGAAAAAAAGAATTAGAAATGAATGCTATAAATAATAATGAGAAACTTATTATGGAGGAACTGAAAGAAACTTATCATGGAGGAACTGATTAGAATTAGAATAATCTCAAGTCCCTATGAAATTGGTGGGTGGGGAGCTAGGTGACACGAAACTAATTTTTAAATTTATTGGAAATAATGGACCATTTTGCTAAATAAAATTTTCTTATATATAAATGAATGTTATAAATAATAATGAGGAGTTTATCATGTAGTAACTTATTAGAATTGGAATAATCTCAAATCCCTAGGAAATTGGTGAGTGGGGAGCCACGTGGCACAAATATAATTTTTTAAAGTTTATTAAAAGTCAATGCAACATAACAAACTCTTTGATACACTACATGGCTTGATAAGCCTTAAGACTAAGCATATGTTGAGCATATTCCCATGAAAATCAATCTAAATCTTTAATTAAAAAAAATAAAAAAATCAACAGATCCTCATCCACCTTAAATTGAAATAAAAATCTTCAACAAATATATTAAATTTATTTATTATTATTATTTTTGAATATTATATCCACTCGATATACAAATAGAATAAATATTACAATCAATAAAACAAATGTTACGTTCATTGTGAATGAACCTCATCTACTTAATGTTAATTGTGAATGCACTTCACTCTTCTCTTATTTTTTTTCCTAAGAAAAAAGTAGCAACTTTCTATTAATTAAAATGGAGAGTTACATTGTAGTATATGCAATGAAGCATTCCAAAGTTGTAGTTGTCCTAAGGACTCGTGTGCATGAAGCACACAGGGTAGCAGGACTCATGTGCATGAGGCACATGGAGTAGCAACGCTACCCTGAAGAAATAAAAAGAAAAAATGAAAAAATAAAATTGATGTTACTCTTTTCTCCCTTTCTTTTTTTCCACTTTTCGCCAACCTCCAGCGTTGGGAGTGGTTACAATGGAAAGTTGATTTTCACTTGTATGGTTGGGAGAGTCTTTGTCAGATTCAGATCCTTCTGATCCATGAATTCACTTGATGCCGATTATTTCCATTCCTGTTGGTTGAGTTTCTTGGTGCTGCAATGGGTTGCTAGAGTCTTTCTCCTCGTTAGGTGTGTTGTTCTATGTCTTTTGCTCCTCCATTTCTGCTTTGTATTTTGTTGTTTCTGCTTGTTCTTCTTCTTCCTCCAAGGGGGCTGTGTATTGCCATCCTTTTGGTTGTTTCTGTTGCTTCTTATTCCATTTGGGTGTTTGTTTGGCTTTTGGACATGCACTATGGAGGTGTCCTGTTTGTAAACACCCACGACCTTGGAAGGCTGTATTTTTGTAGTCTAGTTGTTGTGTCCACTGTGTATTATTAAAGTTCAATGTTATGCTTGCTGGTAATCCTTCACTGAGATCTACCTCAATACATTTCATGGCAAAAGTAAATATTTCTCTTGTAAGTCTGTCCTCATCGATTTTAAGGAATTTTCCCAATGTATTTCCTATGGCTATTAAAACATTGTGGTGAAAGAAATGTAGCGAGAAGTTGTGCAACCTGACCCAAACTGGCATCTTTGATACCACCATTGTGTTGTCGAAATTTAGAAACCAAAGATTCATAAAAAGTCCTGCATTGATCTAGAACCATAATCCCTGGTTAAAAATATTTTCCCTTTCCTATACTGTTTTACTGTTTTGAATCGAACACTTCACTTCTCTTATTGAAATAAATAATAATCTTAATTTAAATATTAAAGTTGATCCCTCTCACGAACATATCTCTTGATATCATTTTTAATAAAAAATACAATGCTCCTTGTCGTATCATACTTTATAGCCTTTTAACTCTACCTTCTACAAGAACCATAATCGAACAATTGGCTACCTTTTTGGGCTTAGTGAAATATTCTAACTAATGCATGATTATCATGATTATCTCTAGTAAAATGGACAGACTACTTAGTGAAAAAGATTGGAAAATTAGATATGATGAAGACATATGGTAGTCGAGTGGTGGGTCATAAAATGACATGACAAACACATGGTAGATGGTTATTGGAAGATAGAGTGGAGTGGTGGAGTGGTAGGTCATAAAAGGACCTGACAAACACATGGTGGATGGTTCTTGGAAGATAGAGGAATCCAAGAAGTTAACCACTATAAAGGTGGACTAAGTTTTATTTTTTTTATTTTATTTTAAGTATTAAAAGAACCTCGATAAGTGGCTTTGAATTCTTCGATAAGTGACATTCTGGAGAAATAAATGCATTTCTTAATGAAAAAACAATACAATATTCTAACTAATGCATGATTATCTCTAGTAAAATGGACATACTACTTAGTAAAAAAGTTTGGAAAATTAGATATGATGAAGACATATGGTAGTGGAGTGGTAGGTAATAAAATGACATAACAAACACATGGTAGATGGTTATTGGAAGATAGAGTGGAGTGGTGGAGTGGTAGGTCATAAAAGGATATGACAAGCACATGGCATATGGTTATTGGAAGATAGAGGAATCCAATAAGTTAACCACTTTAAAGGTGGACTAAGTTTTATTTTTTATATTTAAGTATTAAAAGAACCTATGCAAGTCTTTGAATTCATCGATAAGTGGCTTTGAATTCTTCGATAAGTGACACTTTGGAGAAAATATATGCATCTCTTAGTGAAAAAACAATTATGAATAGATGTACCGAAATATCATTGCATCTCTTAGTGAGAAAACAATTATGAATACCAAAATATCATTAATCGGACTGAATTTTTACCAATCAAATTCCAAATGTAATTAATGAACTTCTACAATATTTTTCATATTTATGTCTTAATGAATAAGCGATTTGTCCTTCTTGATTCTTCCCTACATCACATGGCCATTATTATTTCACCTTACAATTTACTTATTATTCATGTTATTTTGTGTTTTTTTACACGGTTTAAAATTAGGTTATTGTTTTTTTATTTTAGTTATGGAAATTTTGATTTTCAATTAGTTTTAAAATTTTTAAACAGATTCTATAAAATTTATTAAAGCTGAGAAAATAAATACATATTAGATTGAATATTTTGAAAATTCAAAAATAAAATCAAAATTAAATGTGAAATTTTTTTTTTTTAATTGGTTGATGGGTATTTTTATGTGGTTTAAAATTAAATTATGAGATATAAAAATTATATTAAAAAGATTTTTTTTTTTTTTTGGTAAAGTGTTATAATTTTGCACAACATAATATCATGTAGATAACTGCCCACCATTTTTGCATAGCCTTAGCATAATTTAAACAAATATTTACATAAAAAATAATAAATAATCATCTACATAACAGTCTATTCCATATTAAAATCTACATAACATTCTATTCCATATTAAAAAAAAATTCAGAAAGAAAAGCATCATGTATTATATTAAGAGAATATAAAGATCTGATACATAATATGGCCGTCTCATCCTGGAGATAAAACAGATAAAATTAATAGTACAAAAAATTCCGAACTCTTACAAAAATAACTGTCCAGATATCTTACAGATATATCATGTAAAGTCAATATTTAAAAACCATCCCAAAAAAGGGAAAATCACATATGAAGTGTCTCCCTACCTTCCCCTTTCGAAAAGCTGCCGATAAAATTGGAATGTTTCCTTAACTTCCCCTGTGCAAAACCAAATTTCAATAATGAAATCAGGAGGAGCGAAACCTTCGCAAAATAAAAATGGATTTATCGCGTGGTGGATTTAAAGCGGGGAGATATAGAGTGTTATGTTTGATGTATATTGGAATTCAAGTTTGTTTTTATTTTGTTTTTATGGTATTTTATAGAATTTTTAAGATAAAAAAATTAAGATAGGAGAGGTTAATAATTATGGTTTTTAAGTATGGGGATTTACGTAGTGCATTATATTAGATATCATTTTTGGGATTCAACTGCGTTAAGTAAGTCATTCAAATGTATGACCATTTCCATGAGAGGTAGTCGTAAAGTGATTAATTTCTGATGATTTTTGAATAGTTCACTTAGCACTCATTGCATCGGGTGATGCTCACAGGGGTGAAGAAGTGGGATTGAAACTAGTGAAATGTGGAGAACGAATCACATAACATCAATCATCACTTCCGGGGCTTGCACCCGATAACCAGGACTTCCCAGGAGGTCACCCATCCCAGAACTCCTCTGGCTCAAGCGCGCTTAACTGTGGAGTTTTTCCCCACAATCAAGCCCACTTAGCTTGCTACCCCATTTGCAAAACCTTAGCAAGTATTGTGCCTCATGAACCATTCAAGTAGAGATCCCTTGACTCTTTTTGAATTTAAGTATGGGGGATTTACGCAGTGCATTATATTAGATATCATTTTTGGGATTCAACTGCGTTAAGTAAGTCATTCAAACGTATGACCATTTCCATGAGAGGTAGTCGTAAAGTGACTAATTTCTCATGATTTTTGAATAGTTCACTTAGCACTCATTGCATTGGGTGATGCTCACAGGGGTGAAGAAGTGGGATTGAAACTAGTGAAATGTGGAGAACGAATCACATAGCATCAATCATCACTTCCGGGGCTTGCACCCGGTAACCAGGACTTCCCAGGAGGTCACCCATTCCAGAACTCCTCTGGATCAAGCGCGCTTTACGACTACCTCTCATGGAAATAGTCATACGTTTGAATGACTTACTTAACGCAGTTGAATCCCAAAAATGATATCTAATTATGGTTTTATTTAAGTTTTATTTTTGGCTTGAGAAATTGTGATTCAAGAGTATTTAAGTCTTTAAAATCACTTAGAGATCGCACTCAATCTAAACCACACTAACTTTGATTTCAGTGTGCTTCCTCTCTTTAATACAAACTCAAAAAACCTCCATAAAATCTTGAATCACTTCGCTATTCAAAATTTTGTTAATTTTTTAAATATTATAAAATGTTTTTATTAATATTTTTTATTTTCAAATTTTATAATCTTTTGAGTTTAATATTAAATTTATCACCTAAATTTTCATTATCAAACTTCTATTTCATCGAATTGGAATTTGGTAATTTAAATGCAACTTCTTTTTTTTTCCCAAAAAAACCAACAACTTAACTTTCATTAATAAAACTATAAAAACAAAAATAGTTCACATATACATAGTTCAAGATCCCAAATAACATGGATACATCCACAGAAAATTGTTTCACTAACAAACAGAAACAAAAAAGATACATTGTTCTAACTTAGGGTATAACTTGTTCGGTTGACGAGGTATCATTTTATTTGTATTTTTTAATTAATATTATTAGCAACCGTGGGTTGGGGTGTTTATTTTTTATTAACTCTATTATGAAGTTTTAAAGCTTTATCCAAAATTTTAAATGGAGTTGTGGAAAATATACCTTTTTCCTAATTATTTATACAAATAGATTAAATAATATATAAATTTAAAAGTTTAATTGATATATTATTTGTTTTTGCTAATAACATACTTTATTGGGTTTACATATTAATCTTTTATCTCATCGTCAAACTATCATTATTTATAGAATATATTTTTATAAAAAGTAGAATTATAAATAATTAATTTTTTATATACTAAGTAATTAATTTATATATTCAAATTAATTAGAAATAATATTTATTTTTAATTAAGTTATTAAATTTTTGATAATTATATGTCACTAAATGTTGGTTTTTTCACTCGGGTTTCCAAGGTTAAAAAATTTATGTTGGATCATTTTGATATTATTGTAAGAGAGAAACTAGTGTACAAAGCTCGTTGGTACACCCTAAAACGATCCAACTGGTAAAAATTTGAGTTCTGCCCGCATAGACACTGGAGGGGGCCCCCGTCCTTCCCTCCCTCCTGAGATCGATACCTTCAAACGTCTAGTAGCCTCCTACGGCAAGAGGAAAGCAAACCCAAATCAACAGAAGTTTGTAAAGAAAGCTGAATCCATCCCCTCTGTTGAACTGCTTGCGGAACGCCCGTGCCAGACTGCGTTGAACCTAGCAGAACACGGGCTCATTGGTCAATTTACGGGCCTCTGGCCCTCTCCCAAAGCTAGTGATGGATGGGTCCAGCGAAACTGGAGGCACCTTTTCTTTGAAGGAATTTGAAATCATCTAGTAGGCAGAGGCTATTACGTTTTGTCTTCGATTCAGCAGAAGATCAAGACCTTATTTTCCGAAATGGTCCATATTTCATGGGCCCCCAAGGGCTCTATTTGAATAAATGGATGCCGGACTTTGATCCTACCCAGGATATTCCTTCATTCGTTCCTGTCTGGGTGAGGTTACCCCACCTCTCTTCATTTTTGGAACCCGGAATTTATGGAAACCATCGGGAACAAACTAGGCAAATACATTAATAGGGCTGAAAGGAGAGAACAATATTCGTGTGCCAGAATATGTGTTGAAGTCTACTTCGAGATAGGGTTGCCTGAGGCGATCAAGCTAACCGTAGCTGGTTGGTCTCACATATAGGAACTTGATTATGAACAACTTCCCTTCAAGTGTCGACACTATCACAGCTATGGCCATTTCACTCGAAACTGCAAGAGGAAAATTGAGGACGAACCTGAAAAAGAGAAGGGCGAATAGTGGACACAAGCCCGAAAAGTATGCATATCCAAGCAGACCAATAGAGCGAAAGGGAAAGGAGGGAATGCAGAGACTGAAGGACCCTCTTCTGGGAAGAGACTACTTGAAGTTCAAGCTACAGCAAATGCCACCACTTCAACAAATCCTTTTGCTGTTCTAAACCCTCTAGAAGATCAAAACCAACCAGAACTTGAAGAGGGAGAGGTGCAGCAGTATATTGAACAGATAGCATACACATAAATAAACTCAGGATCTTAGGAACAAACTGAAGTAGCCACCTCAGAATTCCCTTGTGTAGACACAACCCTGCAGGAAACCCATGGCTCTCCAACAGGCGCCATATCCATACCCTCTTATGCAGAAATGATCAAAAAGAAAAAGTTGATAGACAACCCTGGCTCTTCTAAAGAAGACTCTTTTGAGCAATCCACCAAAAAGGCAGGAAGGAAGTCTTGTAAGGAGATCAGAGAAGAAGAGGCGGAGAGATTAAAGATGCAGGGCAATCAGTCCACAATCGAAATGTCATTCGGCAGAAAAACAAGGGCTCGACCCACAAAGGGAGGGCCTACTCCTTCCTTCCCTGGTAAATAATGTAGATTGTCTCTTAGAATTGCAGGGGTTTGGGGAACCCATTGAAAGCTGAAGCAGTAAAAGATCTATCAAGAATGGAACCCTCAGATATCCTCTTGCTCCAAGAGATAAACATAGAAGAGGATGCTCTTCTATCCTTAAGTCGAATCAAGTGGAATAAGAACTCAGGAAAAGTGGTCAACACCTGAGGTACTTCAGGGGGTCTTGCAACCTTATGGTCAAAGGATATGTTTCAGTTGAAAAGCTCCTTCGCAACCCAACACTGGATATAGACAGAACTTCAACATCTTCCAAGTAAGATTTCTTTGGCTCTCTTCAATTTTTATGTCCCTATTAATTTCCTGGAAAAGAAGGACTGTTGGAATTCTCTCTCAGACTTCCTAGAAATATATACTCCCCCTAAAATCATACTGGTAGGGATCTTAACATCACTTTAGATCTGAAAGAGAAAAAAGGCGGAGTTGGGGTAAAGATCCCTTCCATGTCTCAGTGGAGTCTCTAATTCTTGCTTGGGACCTCCTTGACCTCAAACCTAAGAAAGATCGTTATACATGGACCAACAATAGAGTTGGTAATGCCAACATTGCTGCTCGTCTAGACTGGTTTCTAGTTCAAAGTTCTTTGATGGAGGGGAAGCATTTAATCTCTTCAAAAATTCTGCCCAAGATAACATCCAACCATAACCCCATCTCGCTACTCCTAGAAAAAGAGGAGAACTTAGGCCCTATTCCCTTTAGATTCAGTCCTCTTTTGGTAGAAAGAGAGGGCTTTGTGGACATAGTGGCTCAAGCTTGGTCGCAACCAGTGGAAGGATCCCCCAGCTTTGTGTGGGAGCAAAAACTTAAGTACACTAAGTATGCCTTAAAAACCTGGGCAAAAAAAAAAAAAAACCCCTCTCCACTCCAACAAGCAATAGACAAAATACTGTGCAGGCTTTAGTTGAGATTCAACTAGGCATGGAAGAAACTGAAACCACCAAAGCTCAGCTTCTCATCGAACAGAACGCCTGGTTCAACTCTTTTCTCTCCTTTCTCCAGGAAGAGGAGTATTGGCACCTCAAGTCTCGCAGCCTCTGGCTGCAAGCTGGAGATAAAAACACATCATTCTTTCATAGACAATGTAGTGCTCGTCTCTCTCGGAATCACATCTCGGAAATATCCACCAGGAAGGGGGAATTCATCTCATTTTCAGCAACTGTTTTAGGAGGATGGTTCTTCTGATGATGATCTGGCTGTTGACTTTTTGTCAAACATCCCTTCACTTGTCACTGCAAATTTAGATGTCGGGTTATTGAAGCCTTTTAATGAAAAAGAGATAGTGGAAGTCATATGGTCAATGGAGTCAGATAAAGCCCCTGGGTTGGATGGATTCACCATCCATTTTTACAGAGCTTGCTGGAATGTAATAAAACTCGATCTCCTTTGAATGATAAAATCCTTCCAAAAGAAAGCCAAAGTGGGAGGGTGCACCAACTCCACCTTCCTTGCTTTAATCCTGAAAGAAGTTAACCGAGAGACTTTCGACAGGTTCCGACCTATCTCACTCTGCAATGCCTCTTACAAGATTCTCGACAAACTCTTAGCCAATAGACTGAAGCCTCTGTTAGGAAATCTGATCTCCCCTCTTCAGGGCTGTTTTGTCAAAGGAAGGCACTTCATAGACAATGTGATCCAAGTGTAAGAAGCCCTCCACTCTAGCCACATTCAAAAGGAAAAAGGCATGCTCATCAAGTTGGATATGTCAAATGCTTTTAACCAGGTTAAACTCTCATTCCTCTATAAAATCTTTCTCTCTTTTGGTTTTAGTGCTGAGTTTGTCAACTTGATTAAAGCCTGCACATGTAGACCTTGGATAGCGCCCTTGGTCAATGACAGACCCACTGATTTCTTCCAAGCTACAAGAGGGCTTCGCCAAGGGTGCCCATTGTCACCCTTTCTTTATATCCTGTTGGCAGAATCCCTAAGCAGAAAGCTAACAATTGAAAGGGAAGTAGGCTCTATCCCAGGTATTAAGGCAGCAAGAGGTGTGGATCCTATAAATCACGCCCTCTTTGCGGATGACTCTCTCCTCTTGGGAGGGGCCTCGATTAAGATAGCAAGGGCTTTCAATAAAATTCTTCAACACTTCTACTTAATTATAGGAGCCTTGATCAATAAAAGAAAAAGTGTTATCTATGGTTGGAATGTAGATCATCCAAGTATCCTTTGAATTGCTTGCTCCTTGGGATTCCCTGGGTATGACAAATGGGAAAAGATCAAATACATAGGCCTTCCCTTAACCTTGGGACCAAACCCTCCCTCCCTTTGGATCGAAGTAATTAGAAAGATAAAAGAAAAAATAACATATTGGGAGGCCAATGGCTAACAAAGGTTGGGAAGTTGGTTTTGATAAAGGCAGTCCTCTCCGCCTTCCCCATCTTCCAGTCTTCTCTCCTGCTAGCGCCCAAGTCTATCACATAATAGATCTCCAAGCTCCTTCGGGGTTTTCTATGGAACGGGGGTAAGGGAAACCAAAGAAAGTTACATCTGGTAAGATGGGATATCCTTAAAAGACCACTCCAGGAAGGTGGGTTACAGATTTGGGATCCAGGCCTGGAAAATTTGGCTCTTGGTGGAAAAATCATATGGCAGCTGTATGCAGACAAAAAACATCCTGTCAGCAAGATCCTCTGGATGAAATACCTAAAGGGAGGCTCCTTGAGAAACCTTACAACAACATCTACTCCAACAGGAACAACAATCTAGAATTTAAGCAGAAGATGCATCAACCACTTACAACATGATTTATATAGAATACCAGACAATGGTATGAGAACCTTACTATGGGAGGATACCATTCAAGGGAATGCCCCTTTGGCCTCCCTAAATTTCTGCAACGAGATAAAGATATTTCTAGTGAACAAAGGTCTCCTTCGGCTTGTAGACATTTTCTCTTGGGACAACAAAGGGAATTGGGTAGGATGGACTTTTCCAGGGGTCCCAGAACCTCTTCACGCTCAAAAGAAATTGTCGTATACATCTCTCTCTGGCCTCTCCCCTCTCCGCTGCTCATCCAAGGACAAATGGGGGTGGGGAAGAACAAGGATTTACACAACAACTCAAGGTTTCTCCTCTTTACAATCTACTCGTGCCCCTTCTGACACCGAAGCTCTAGAAATTAGTTTGGTCCCCCTTTAGCCTACCAAAGGTGAATTTCTTCACATGGTTACTCATGCATAGAAAGGTACTGACAGGTGAAAATATGAACAAAAGAGGGTTCCACAACCCCTTTAGATGTTGCTTATGCAACTCTGCTGCTGAAACCTCTTATAATTTACAGGTTGACTATGATTTCACACAAGCAGTCTGGAATTTGGTCCTTCATGGTATTAGTGCTCCCTCCTCCTCCCAAACATCTGTCGTTTCTCTCTACATCTCCTGGACATACCAAAATCCAGAGAAAAAAGCTAAAAACACAGTCTGGAACAACATCTTGCAAATTATTCCAAAATGCCTTTGGTGGAAAGTGTGGTTGGCTAGAAACGACTGCGTTTTCAACAATAGGCTTCTGAGTTCAGTGGTAGTGGTGGCCAAAGTGAAAGCCCTCTTGCTGGAAATTGTAGGTAAATCAGTTCCTACCTCCTCTTTACCTTTAGAAGCTTCTACGTGGTTGGGATCCTGCTCGATAGGAGAGAGGAATGATTCAGTCAGCAAACCATTGAATGCTCCTTCTTAGTGCTTGCGACTCACTGAAGGTGACTTTCACACGTGGTGGAAGGGGACCTCAAAAGCCACGATATTCTTTAATGGAGCATCCAAGGGGAACCTAGGAACTGCAGGTGCAGGGGGTTTGATTATTTCCCCGGATAGATCGAGTGAAACTGGCTTCAGTTAGGGCCTAGGCATTAACTTGAACAATCAAGCATAGAGTTACAGTCTCTTAAAAGCTTGTCAGATTGTGAAGGAGATAGGTTATAAAATAATTCAAATTTTCGGAGACTCCGAGCTTTTGATTAAACTTTTAAACTACGAAGATCATTTTTGTAATCCTGCATTAAACAAAATTCTGCAGCGAATCCAAAACACTTTGAAATAGTTTGACAGAGTTGACTCTTACCACATTCTGTAGGATTTAAACAAGCAAGCAGACTCTCTTGCAAATAAAGGTTGTCTGCTACCTCAAGGAAACCTTAGTCTCAATGGAGGATCCTGCTCGCTTCATCCTTTCCTTAACCAAGCTACAACAGGAAGATTTGCATTCATTGGTCTCAACACTCAAATCAACAAGAAGCTGCAACTAATAGAAGGAACAACAAGCAGAAGGAACAACACAACAACAGAAGGAACATCACAACAATAGAAGGAACAAAAAGCAGAAGGAACAACACAACAACAGAAGGAACAACACAACAACAGAAGGAACAAAAAGCAGAAGGAACAACACAGCAACATAAGGAACAACAAGCAGAAGGAACAACCGCAGCGAACAGAAGGAACAACAAGCATAAGGAACAACACAACAATAGAAGGAATAACAAATAGCAGGAACAACACAACAATAGAAGGAACAACAAGTAGCCCAAGGGGAAAAAGAAGGAAGCAAACCAAATGGAATTCAAGACAAGAAGAACCAGTCCTCTAAGGAGTAGTCAATCTACAAATCATGAAAAAATACCAAGGAATCAATGTTATGTAAATTTGCTCTTCTAGTAGGACAATATGTTAGATAGTATTCAAGAATAGCTATAGAAATCTATGAATTTTTGAATATAACCACAGGAGAAGGGACTGTGTTCCCAACACATTCTCACGGCTTAGCTTCCACTTATGCTATAGTTGATTGTAATAGGAGCTTGCTCCATCACGACTTTTGGTAATATATCCACTATCCAATCTTGTTAAAAAAAAATAAATTAAGTTACTAAATTTTTATATCTTAACATGACTTAGTTAAATTTGGGTAATTTTTATAGTTAATTTTAATCAAACCTGTTAGAGATTTATTTTTTTTTAGCTTAAGTTATTTAATTAAAAAAAACAAATTTGGGTAATTTTTATAGTTAATTTTAATCAAACCCGTTAGAGATTTAATTTTTTTTAGCTTAGGTTACTTAATTAAAAAAACAACAAATATGCTTTAAACTGTATAGCCAAGTGAAAATAACCATTTTATCTATTAGTTAGACTATATCTACTAAAACTATTTTACATTTTATTTTTATTTTTATTAATAATAATATTTTATTATTATTTATTATCCCTAATTTGAATTGACTCTTCAATTAATGGCTAGTTGATAAAAAATTAAAGAGACAATTTCTAAAATAAATATAAAAAAATAAAAACAATTAATTTTTTTGAAATTTTGAATTATATTTATTTGTTTTTTGATTGGTGGGGAGCCTTAAATGTTATTTAGAAATGATGATTTTTGTGGCCCATGGTATATTAGCTTTAATGGTATACTAGTTGTATGTAGTACGAAAGATTGTATTGGTCTATCAAACACGTAAAGAATGAATGCATGAAATTATGTTAATTTCCACGAAGCTAAAAATAGCTTATGAGACAAACTGCTTTTCCATCTGGTTCTTGTATTCAACTCTTTTCATGTAAAATATCTTTTCAGAATGTGTTGGAAAAAGAATGTGTAGGAGTAGTGTACAACGAGTGCAAACACTTAGAGTTTTCTTGGAACACTCTTGGAGGAGTGTGGCATACATGGAGTTTTAGAACAAGAAGGAAAAGGTAAATCAGGAAAGCATAAGAGGACATCGGGAACAATAGCTACAACGAGTTTTTCTTGTAGGTATCAAGTTGCATGTATGTTTTCCTCACTAGTTTTGGCATGCATGGCATATGCATGTAGTTTATTGATCATGATCTATCATTGGCATGGAGGATTACTTGGATTGATAGTGGATTTTCCTAGCCTTGTCATTTACTAGATAGCCATGGTGTTGTGGGTTCATTTTTTTTTTCTTCTTCTTTGTTGGTTATGGTTGGTTCCCATGTTTCCTTTAACTTGGGTGGACTTATTCCTCGAAGCACTGGTTGGACAAATTCCCTGGAAGCCCTGTAACAGCTTGGGTTGAGTTACTAGTCTTGGAAGCCTTGGTTGGACAAACACTATGGAAGCCCTTAGTGGGTTGAGTTACTAGTCCTAGAATCCCTGGTTGGACAAATGCTATGGAATCTCGATGATAGCTATGGGTTGAGTTACTAGTCCTAGATGCCTTGGTTGGAATAAACGATTTGGAGACCTAGAAGGCTGGGTAGAGAAAATTCTGATGATGGTTTGTGATGTCCAATTGTGAGGTTGAATCATTGTTTGATGGGTTAAGGTGGTTTGGCCTCTGGAAGCCCTGTATGGTTTTTATTGATGTGTTTTATGTGATCCCACAATCATGCTTGGAATATGGCATAAGGGTGACTGGCTAAAGAGAGATTTAGTTCAACCATGTCTACGGTCAAGTGGTTCGTGGAAGTCTTGAACCTGGTTGGACTTTGCATCATTAATATGATGACATTTCTCCTTGTTATTTCATGAGTATTGTATTGGTTTATACACAGATTATATGGTTGTTTTTTCCTTGGTATTTCTATTGTTATTATGATGGTTATGAACATGTATTATGATAGTGGTTATGTATGGATCTCATCATATTTTTACTCGTAAATGAATGAACAATGTATCTATGGCCTAATAGATGAAATTGCAGCTAATGTGTTGAGGCATCAATGCTTCTTAGTGATTCTCAGATAAGTATGAGATCCTTATGCTCAAATATGTTGTTTAAACTTGTAGGTTACATATTTGTGACATGTTGGAAGAAATACCTATCATGGCTATTAGGGGTTCAGTCAAGTCCTTGTTCACTTAATTGTATTTGTATCATTGTTTTGTTGTTATCTTTCAGTTTTGAAAGTGTTATTTAGTTCTGAGCAGTGACCTGGGATCTGGACCTAAAAAATGGCTCAAATCCTAGAGACACAAGCACAACAATGGGAAGAAAAGTCCCTAGACGCATGCAAACCCACGCTGTGGGAGCGTTTGGAGCCTCATCGACGCATGCTTGTCCATATCAAGGGAGCGTTCAGAGGTTTAATAGTGTAAAACTTCAGTTGGTATTAGGCGTTGGCTACCTTAGTGTTGTGGGGAAAAATGCCTATGCAGGACGATCCTATCCACCTAAGGTGTGACAATGCCTTAGCAACAAATGAGTACAGCTATACTGGTTTCTTCCTTTATGAAATGTGAAAGAAGAGAGATCAATAGACTTACCAGTGTCTTCCGTTTGTCCCTCGATCTAATCTCCCTTCTCTTTAGGTGTTCACAGCTACTTGCCTTCTTGCTTCTCCAGCTACAACTTCCTGCAAGATCACAAGAGAACAGAAACTTGCGACAAGAGAACAGATACTTGAGACAAGAAAAGAACACTACACAAAGACAGATGTTCACATTCATAACTAGTTTAGGATTAGAAATAAACCAAATACACTAATACATTCATACATCAAAATACATCAGCATATAGGAGAAACCAAGATAGCTTTATTGATGAATAACAAGGTTCAGGAAGAGATACAACCCAGAGGGCTCCAATCTAGCATCTCCTTCCCAGCAAATGGAATTCCTATCTTCAGCCCCTTCAAAGCATTAAGCACCCAATGATTCCAGTCTCAAACCAACAGCAATTCTTTGCAATAACAAAATTCCAGCCTCCAGATCTCATGGAGGAGAGATCCATATATAGATGTTTGGAGAGAGGATGAGTGAGCTTGAGATCTGACTAGTGTCCTCTCCCTCTGTCAGTTCTTGAGTCCACTTGGAGGTTCTTGCTTCCACTTGGAGATTTGGAACCTCTTACTCATCACCAGTCGAATTCCCTGAGGCAAGTGTCATTTTGGAAGCTTCCTGGGTTTTGACACCTTGAGAAATGAGCCTGCCACTTGTCCACTCTCGTTCAGCGCAGGTAGCCTTTGTTCCAGTTGACATTCAACGCAGGTAGCCAGTGTTGGCTTTGACATTCAGCGGAAACAGCTAGTGTAGCCACTGAAATGATCCTGAATTGACTTGTTTCTGAGCAGTTTCAGGTGGAGAACTTCTGTGAATTGCTGTGGTTTGTTAGCCTTGTTCCTCTAGGGGTAGGAACAACATGTTTAGGGACTTTGGATCCCTTAGATTATGGAAATTTCATGCTCAATGCTGTAAGGCACAAAAATGTCTATAATAGTTGCCCCCTAAAGTATGAGGCTGTTTATCGGGCGAAATGCTTTATCAGGGGGATCCGAAGTTCATCCAATGCTCGGAGGAGACCTGTAATAAGATACAATACAATACATTATCTTTTATACTGCTTTCATGATCTAGCTGAGGCGGACATTCCCATGCTCAGCTTTATAAATACATTTTTCTGTACATAGAACAGACAATCGTCTGATGGTAGACTGATAATTTTGATGAAATTATCATCCTTTGAGTAGGATGATTATCTGCTGCAATGATGTACATGTCAATGTCTTTATCTTTCCTGAATATATATCGCAGCCCGGATGGATGAAACTAGATCCGGGGTCTTCAAACTCGTTCGATCTTCACTCTAAGTACAAGTCGATCCATGTGAGAAATGTTCTGAAGTCGAACATGGAAAGACATCGCTTGATTACCGGTCAATGATGTAAACCGTTAACAAGCGCGAGAGGAATCACCAATAATGATAATGACCCTCAAGGTATTGCAGTACAATTCACGTGGTGTGAATAAAGGACTTGGCGTCAAACACCACGCAAAATCTTTCGGTCGAAGGTCATTGATGTATACCTGTCGCCGGAAGTGAGAAACTTGCCATTGTGGCATGCAAGCTTCAAAGTACTGAAGGGGGTGTTCCTAGATCAACTTCTTGGATAATGAGCTGATGTCGACAAGAAGCGATCCGTCACAGGAAGGCCTTAATGAATCCCACATCAGTGACACGGAACGGAGCTAATGATTTTAATGGAGGTGAAAACGATCTGTGACATATGATTCAGGGTGGCGGTCATGAATGGATGAAGGATAATGTATGGCAGTGGATGGGACACGGTTGACTCTTTCTGAACGACTTCTCTTGAACATATGGCGACACTGATGCGATGGATCGGTAGCATTACCCCAAATATGGATGGTATGGCGAGACCATGGTGATGTGACCGGTGAATGAAACAACCCAACCCGATTGTGGTACGGAGGAAAAGTGTCATGTTCAAGAGTGACTTGCTACCATCAAAGTTTTCTTTAGTTTCTCCCAAATTTTCCCCAGTCATTGCTGACCAGTACCTCTTTATTTTTGTCAAGCTTGAGGAGGATAACATATGCTTGTTCTATAACTTGCCCTTCGAGCAAGCCCATCGCTATGTTTTAACGAGCCTAGCGATAGTGAAACTCGTTCTCGTCTAAAGACAAGTTTGTCGCTATTAATGATTTTAACGAGTCTAACGACAAGGATAACTCGGTCCTTTTCATTTTTAGAGAGTCTGAAAAGGTACATAAAGTTAACTCCAAAAATCCTTTTTCGTCATCTAATCCCTTAAGTCCGAAAAAGTATAAAACAATACAGAAGGGATGAGTTTTCGATAGTTTTAACGAGCCGAACAAAACAAGCGCTCGATCTTTTTGTGCAATAATCCCTCAGGTCCAAAAAGATTAAAATCTAGAGGAGGGATAGCTCTTTCGGTCTCTTTAACGAGCTGGAAGGCCAAAACTCGGCAACCTTTTCATATTTTACGAGTCAATTGAAAAGAGCTTAAAGAAGATTCGTCTTTTGAGGAACGAGTGATAAACAGGGTTAGCAGCTGATTCCAGGTACAGGTTGGAATTTTCCAATCACGGCAGTGTCACAAGGATGGCTAGGTGAAATCACTCTTCGCAGCTGTTCCTCAAAATGGGTAAACAATCATATGGAGGTGAACGATCGGCCAAATGAAAAGTGGAGGTGACGGTGCAAACACGACCAAGGCTTTAATGGCTGATGATATTACATTCACAGTGGTTATTTACCGGGTAGGTTCATTTTTTATTTTAAAATGAGCTTAAACGCTGGTGGAAACACTTGCTCATTGCTTATGTTTATTTTTTAACGAGCATGAAGTCCGCGTTAAAACTGCTCGGATCTTGCGTTTATTTTTTAACGAGCATGAACTTTGTGCTAAAACTGCTCGATTACCCAGTCATAAGATAAGAGTGTCTCATCAAGATTCTATTTTTTATGGAGCTTCATCTCACTAAGCTTTGCTCCGTATCCTTTCTTTATGCAAGTTAGGAAACGGCTAACCCAAAAAATAGATAAATAACTGCTCTTTGCTTGCACTCTAAAAGGTTTGCATGCCCCCAGGTATAAAGTACGATTTCAAGGTTACCTCTACTTCTCTTCCTTCAAAACAATTTTTTTAAAGAGAGAGACTTCACCTCTTTCAGGTTACCCAAAGATTGTCTCATTAACTTTCAAACAAAACACTTCCTCGGCAATGTCTACTGAAATAGACAAAGGTGAGTGACGATTCTTGTCAACTTACATAACTTTGACAAAAGAATCCTATTCTAGAATAACCCCTCTTCCTCTATGGACGGGGTACAGACTAGTCATATTCTCCCGCGGAAATCTACTCTATACCCAAAGTTCCCCTGCCGAAGCAGACCAGGACGCATGCCCCCTGGGTTCCAGTCATATCTTCCCGGATTACTCACGCTCATCAGGAGGACGGACCGTGGGTTGAGACACTTCTTGCGTAAATAGACCATTTAGGGATGGTACATGACTATTTGCGATGCGTGATCCGGGAAATGAAAGTTGGTCCACGAGCTTGACCACTCTTCCTTCATGCGGAAAACACATTACTCTAAAGAGTGAGGAGACTATAGCTCCCATGCAATATATATAGTCTCGTCCAAGGAGTAGGTTATAATCCAAGGGTCCTTGAACGACCATCACGTTCATTTGAACGGTCTTCCCTTTCAATGTTATGGGCACATTGGGGAGGATCCCTAAAGGTCGACTGGTTCCTTTATCAAAGCCTGATAGATTTCTCATTTCAGGCAAAAGCGCTGGCGAACCAAGCGCTTTCCAAGCAATAGAGGAAAGGATATTCACAGATGCCCCCTCGTCAATGATAGTTCGAGCCATTACCATTCTGTATATTTGAACGATAATTCTGAATGGTATGCTTGCTGGCAACCAGGGTCTGCCTAGTTGGTTCCAATCAAAGGACACAACCAGGTTGCTTGGTGGTGGGACCAAATAAACGGCCGGATATCACTCTGACGAACTTCCTTCCTGTGATAAAGGAATGGGGGCATTGCCCCCTTGTTCATCAGAGTCAGTGTTGATGAAGAGAATTTGGACGGTGTCGTCTTTATTCTCCTCTGTGATGGTATCATTCGAAGATAGAGCCTCTGAAGGCAAAACCGGGTCAACTGCCATATCAACCTTTTGACTTTCGTCAGGCATGGATCCAGACGGTTCATCTTCAATGATAGGTGCTTTGGCTGACCACCTAGGCAGGTCAACCGGGTTCTCAACTAGTGAAGGACTTGGCCGGAGTTTTTGATATCCAGGAGGAAGTTGCGCTCGTAAAATCGGACGATCTTCCAGAACTCTTTTAGCCTCGTCTAAGAAGGGACAACGGTGGATGGCGTGATCGCCTTCACACAGTTTACAGGGAAATCTAGCTTTCCCTCTCTGTCCTGGGACTTCACTTTCACTAGTCGACGGTGAGCAGTCAACATGGCTATCAGAGGTTGATGCTACCGAATTGTGCAAATGGGGAGACCAGTCCCTTAGTATTCGAGGGATATAGGGACAATCTCTATGGAAGTGGTCTCCCTTGCATATGACGCATGGCGATTTAGGCCTGGTCAGTGCTGTGTGTGGATTTTTGTCAGACGACACTCGTTTGCCCCCAGTCGCCTTTGGCTCCTTCTTCTTCTTTTCCTTCTTCTCCTTAGGAACTTGGTTTTTGGCTTTATCAGTTCCGTCAAGCGAAGAGGAAGGAGGAGAGGAAGATGAAGTAGAAGGCTGGTGGGCAACTCTGGTCTGGTCTAACTGTTGACTCGACTGTTCAGGAATGGTGGTGTTCTGAACGACATTGGTTGAAAAGAGCCAGACTGGCAGGCCAATTGTCAGTCCTGGAAGCGAAAATGTGGCCATGTGGGGTGCACCAACATCTCCCCAAGAGGAGAAGGGACTAGGATTTCCACCAAGGGGAATTCCTTGGTTGGTGTGCTCCATTTTTTCAACCTAAAGATCAACGCAGGAATTAAAGGGTGATTGTTCCGTTTAAAATAAATTTTAACAACGCTTAGACACAACTTGCTTTTTCAGTTTTAAAGAGTCGAGAAAAAGCTAAAGATGACTCTAGTCTCCTTCGATGTTTTAACGAGCCCGAAGTGACAAATGCTCGGATGGACTTTTTCTGTTATAGAGTCTGAAAAAGGCCAAAAGGAACTACTCTGGAGTTCTAGGCAGAGGGTGTGCCAAACTTTTCGCAAAACCGCAGAACACTTTTTAGGGTACGGGCGGTCGATCTTCCTGAATGCTGTGTTCAGTGCATTGCGATCAGTAGGGCGGCCGACACGGCTTCCTAAGGATAAAGGTTTTATGCCTATAGGGGTCTCCCAATATATACGCGACGGTACGTGGGAGCACAATCCGTACTGGCGCTATCGTCCCTCAGGAGGAATCACCCACCATCCACGAGATCGACAGTCACCAGGCTTAACGACGCCGGAACACGTCTCTAGCCTAGACCTCTATGTTGTGCGTTATGTTACAAAGCTTTGTTAAGTTCATTCAATTTATTTTAGGTTGATCTTTTTAAAGTTTGCCTTTCAAGGTTCACCACGAGATGTATGATACAAATTCCTAAATGCAGTCTAAAGATGATAAGCAAGCTTTATATCTTTTCAACTTTGAAAATCCTAGCTACTAAGGGAAAAGAAAGACACCATCTTTTCTCAAAGAGCAATCAACACACTCTAATGCACTTTTCCTAAATTCAACATGCAAACTATCAAATGCAAAATGCACAATGCAGGTGTTTGTTTTCCGCTTTCTTAGTATTGATGCCTACAAAGAAAGCTTTTTGTACAACTTTGAATTTGCTTTTAAATGATCAATACAAACAAGTTCACTTTTTCGAAATCAGAGAAGATAGAAGAGATTACAACACTTAATGATTTTCAAAATAAAGACTTGTTTCGACACTTAAAAGAGACAAATTCAAACCAATAAGCAAAAGTAAATGTATAATCAATCTGCAAACAACCAATGAACTCTCTTCTAAGATCACAATCAGATCTGAATCAAAGGCTATAGGATGACTATTTCACTCATGCAAAGGAAAACTGTAAATGATGCCACAAACACATAAAAACACTCACATTCTTTTTGTACAAAAGGAGGCGAAATGTAAGCAGAGAAAAGGGGTTATTAGACTGGTACCTATGCTGGTTACAGGCTGCAAAAAACAGAGATCAAAACAAGGCAAAACAGAGCAGAGAACCCCAGCTGCACAAGAGCAAACTGGTTCAACGCAGGTTCAACACAGGGGTTTTGACATTCAGCGCAGGTATCCTTCACGGGACCTGCGTTGAAATGCAGAATCCCTTCACTGGGTCTGCGCTGAAGGAGAAACTCTCGTTTCCCTCAGGTTCTGGGTCACAGATTGCTACTCAATCAACTGTTTCAGGCCAAATAAAAGCAACAAGCAAGGTGTAATCAAAGGGATGCTTTGAAGGCTACTAAGATCTATCACAAGGATCATCAAATCATTTGTGAATCCATTGTTCAGATCATAGACAAGTCCAGCAATTGGATCAAAGCAGCAACTTTCTACTTTGCATCCGGGAAAGATGCAGTTCGATTGTTGCTGTCAAGTCTATGATGCAAACAATAATAGAAAAACAAATAAAATGACTAAACAAATCTCCCCAGCGGAGTCGCCAATTTGTTGTGGGGAAAAATGCCTATGCAGGACGATCCTATCCACCTAAGGTGTGACAGTGCCTTAGCAACAAACAAATACAGCTATACTGATTTCTTCCTTTATGAAATGTGAAAGAAGAGAGATCAATAGACTTACCGGTGTCTTCCGTTTGTCCCTCGATCTAATCTCCCTTCTCTTTGGGTGTTCACAGCTACTTGCCTTCTTGCTTCTCCAGCTACAACTTCCTGCAAGATCACAAGAGAACAACTACTTGCGACAAGAGAATAGCTACTTGAGACAAGAGAAGAACACTACACAAAGACAGATGTTCACATTCATAACTAGTTTAGGATTATAAATAAACCAAATACACTAATACATTCATACATCAAAATACATCAGCATATAGGACAAACCAAGATAGATTTATTGATGAATAACAAGGTTCAGGAAGAGATACAACCCAGAGGGCTCCAATCCAGCATCTCCTTCCCAGCAAATGGAATTCCTATCTTCAGCCCCTTCAAAGCATTAAGCACCCAATGATTCCAGTCTCAAACCAACAACAATTCTTTGCAATAACAAAATTCCAGCCTCCAGATCTCATGGAGGAGAGATCCATATATAGATGTTTGGAGAGAGGATGAGTCAGCTTGAGATCTGACTAGTGTCCTCTCCCTCTGTCAGTTCTTGAGTCCACTTGGAGGTTCTTGCTTCCACTTGGAGATTTGGAACCTCTTACTCATCACCAGTCGAATTCCCTGAGGCAAGTGTCATTTTGGAAGCTTCCTGGGTTTTGACACCTTGAGAAATGAGCCTGCCACTTGTCCACTCTCGTTCAGCGCAGGTAGCCTTTGTTCCAGTTGACATTCAACGCAGGTAGCCAGTGTTGACTTTGACATTCAGCGCAAATAGCTAGTGTAGCCACTGAAATGATCCTGAATTGACTTGTTTCTGAGCAGTTTCAGGTGGAGAACTTCTGTGAATTGATGTGGTTTGTTAGCCTTGTTCCTCTAGGGGTAGGAACAACATGTTTAGGGACTTTGGATCCCTTAGATTATGGACATTTCATGCTCAATGCTGTAAGGCACAAAAATGTCTATAACACTTAGTGGTTGGGATGACTCATGGAAGTTTTATTACTGATGTGGAAGGTTTGTATGGTGTGTTTACGTTGATTCCACTTCCTTCACTAACACATAGGAAGTCAAATCATATCATATCATAGTTACTTATCATCACATGTTTATCCCAGTTGGTTGGTTACTTGGGTAGATGTGGGAGGAGGGTGTTACATATGCCACACTAAAAAGAAAACAAAGTTTGCAACTCTTAGGACTTCATAAGAGGCACATCAACTAGAAGGAAGAATCCATAAGTGAGAACAAGAAATAAGAAAAAATTCAAAAGCTAAAGTCTAGCCATCCCTACATACTTGAGGTTTGTGCCAAATTATCACTGTATAGACATGAAACGTACTCGAGCTAACAAAAATTTCTTTTGTCTTGAGATGAGAGAACGATTTGATATAAACAAGAAAGCATAAGGTAGTTGACCTTGCTTTGTAGACCGCCACTTGACCTCAACACGTACTAGAGAAAATGGAAGTAATTTTTGAAAAATGAGGTAAATCATGGACGAAAAAAAGAAAACACAAGAAAATAAACTTGGGAGCCGTGGCTAAGAGGGCCTTGATCGTCCCATAGCAAAGCACCAAGATGCAATAGACCTACCTACTTTATAGTTTGGACAAAACTAGAAGTTTGAGCACCTTCCTTGCACCACTCGACCAGGAGCCTAACACAATAATTCACCATCAAATAAAGCAAAATTATCTCAAAAATTAAGAACGTTAATACTAAAGTTATCTATAACATCCTATTTAATGTTCCAGTGTCGTTGTGACACGAATGCATATGGTGGAGGGTGGCTACCACACCACCCTTCTTAATCATGTGGGTTGGTGGTTAGACAACCATCCAATCCTCTTTGCTTGCATCCTTCAACACCCCATTAGAGAAAATAATATTACAACTTAAATATTTATATTTTCACTAAATGCTTAAAGCTAATATTTTTTAATTATATTTATTACAAATACATTAAATAAAAATTTAAAAATATCTGAAGATAACACTTTATATAAAAATATATAATTAATATAGATGGCAACTAAAAAAATATAAAACTTTATAAATAATTCTTAATGTAATAAACTTGAAAAATAAAAACACATTTTATTTTTTAAATTATACTTTATAATTTATTTATTTTGTAAATTATGCTTTATAATTTATTTATTTTGTAAATTATCTTAAAAAAGGCAACAATATTAACTATACCATGTTTTGAAAAAGGTGATAACACATAAATACAATCTTTAATTAAATTAAAAGAATAAAAATCATAATAAATTAATAATCATGTTTTTTAATAATAATTTTTATTAATTTTTTATATGATAATAATAAATAAATAAATATTAGTAAATGATACATTTTAAAAAGCGGACGAATAATGAGTTTTTCTAGGGTTTCTTGTTGTCTGCGATGGATCTACGTGATCGTCATCATTAAGGGCGGATTTGATCACTAGATTCACGATTTTTTGCCTGGTTTAGATTTATGCAAATTGAAAGTCAAGGAATGAGACCTCACAAAGTTGATTTCTCTTAGTAGAAAAATATATGGTGGGATAGTTTGAAAAATGTTGAAGTTCTTGTTATCTTTTGGACTGATAGTGCTTCTCACTGACTGGAACTATGGATAACATTGTCATTCTTTGTTGGATTCGGTCACGTTATGTCGATTATAGGCTTGAAGGCTTTGTAGTGGATATTTACCACAACATCTCAAGTGGATATAGGGCTAGGGGTTGTGATCTGGAGTTTATTTATTTGGAGGAACCACTGGATTGGTGAGGTCATGTGTTTGATTACTTACAGAGGATTTGAAAACAAAATCTTTCGACACAATACCTATTTTGAACAAAAAGAATGACGAGCTTTGTAGCTTCAGAGAGATATGGCCTGGTTTCAGTTGGGCCCTGATCGAAGTTGAGGGAGCATGCTTTTCGAGATACCTCAAGGTTGAAAAATTTGGATTAACCTCCCATCAAAGATCCTATGGATCACATCCAATCAGAAGTGTATGGGTTTCATTCAGATCTGCCAGTGTTTGGAAATCAAATGGATTTTAGTTTTGACACCTTCGGTGGTGGAGAGGCTCTCAATTCCTTTCTCTTCTAGTACCAAATCTATATGCCTGATCATATACCGGCTTTGGTTGAAACATTTCCATCAGAGATGAATGGAGATGCAGCCTTATAACCAAATCTAAGAAAGTCTTCATGGATCCCCACTCCATCCTTGAACCTTCAGGTCATGTCTAAAAAGAGGGTGGATCCCGAATTCTGAACCCCAGATATGCCTAAGGGAGTACCTCTCCAATTTTTTATAAAATATTTGGAAGGTAAATTTGTATCCATGAGAGTTTGTATTTGGGATTGGGTTCAAACTCTTAAGCAAAATATTCAAGAATAGTAGGGTATTCTAGCAAGCCTACACAATCTGATTTATGCAGGAAAATCACTGCAACAGGTCTACATGTTGCAGGACTATGGAATTGAACGTGATTCAACCATTATCCTTAACATGAGATTGCTACGAGGATGTCTTGGATCTAGTTCCAAAGGCCCGATTTCTTTCAAGGATGTAGTTAAAGGAAGGATTGGTTCACACAAAAATTCAGAACACCCCCCAATCTTCATAGTCCCTATATTGTGGAACAAATGAACCAAGTGTCGACTTTGATAATCAACTTGCCAGAGATAAATGGGCTTTACTATGATTTACATGCAAGAATAGTTATATGCAGATTTAATGGTTTCCGACCTAAGTTGGAGAATTTACATCAATGAATTTTCTCTACTTGGACTGAAAACTGTGATATCCACCTATGTTCTAGGGGATTTTTTATTGTGAAATTTGACACAACAAAAGATATGGATTATGTATTAAAAGAGGGACCATGGTTCTAGTGCAATGCTAGTTTATTCATGATCCCATGCTTTTTGGTATATGATGAAAATACCATGGTGGTCTCCAAAATGTTGGTACAGGTCAGGTTACATAAGTTACCCTTGCATTTTTGGCATCACAAAGTATTAGAAGGGATAGGGAATTCTTTGGGGAAGTTCCTAAAGGTGAATGCAGATAGAGTCTCAAAAGAAATTTTCACATTTGTTAGGATCTATGTGGAGGTAGACCTAAGTAAGGGTTTACCTAATCACATTATGTTGATTCATAACAATTTGTAGTGGTCCCAACCTCTAGACTATGAGAATACAACATTTAGATGTTGTATGTGTCTTCAAATCTATCATTTTCAAAACTCGTGTCCTCAAGTAAAGAAATACATTAAAGAAAAGAAGAGACAAGATCAAAAGCCAAAAGGCTAGTAGTTTTTAGAATCACAAGAAGCAGAAGTAGAGGAAGCAGAACTCCCAGAGAACACTTCAAACATTGTTGAACAAAATTCCCAAGATATCACAAAGAAGAACGGGGTTGAGCAGAATACTTCATTAGTTCCAACTACTTCAGCTAGCAGCAACAATTTGAGAAGATTCCATCTGAAAAAGAAGCAGGCAACACCAAATGAATTCATGCTTCAGAAAGTTCAGATTCTGATAAAGAAATTTATGTAAATATAGAAGAGAATCAAATGACTATTGTATCTTCTACTCCCAACTCTAGTGATTGATAGAAAGTGGGGAAAAAAATAAAAAAGAGTAGATTATTATTATTTATTCCATAAGTTTTTCTTTTTCTTGGCTACCAAGATCCATTGATTTAATTTGCTCATATACTTTTTAACATCTGCAATATATAATTTTATTTTTTATAAATAAAATTACAAATTCTCCTTATTAAAAAAAATAATAATATTTATAAAAAATCATAATATATCTTATTAATATTTTTTTAAAACTTTATCTAGTAATAATGAAGAATCTCATCATATTCGTATTCATCTTCGAACAAACTTTTTAAATTTGTACAAATTCGAACTACTCTTTCATGTTTTAATGTGGCAATTACCCCCATCATATGTGGATCACTATTACAACATGTTTCAATACAAATGTAAACCCACATTATGTTTAATTATTTTCAATGCAAACGTAAATCCACGCTATGTTTAATAGCTAGTCCACATAAATGTCAATTCATCCTTATCATGCGAGGATTCATGCATCCCCTAATAGGGTAAGTGGGATATCAGGGAAAAAAGGGGTCAAGGGGAAAAAGGGGTCAGGGTCAAGGGTCAAAGGGGTCAAAGGGGTCAGATAATTCTTTTACATGGATTTGTAACCCCTATGTTAGGATTAAATTAATATATAAATTATAATTAATTTATTAAAATTAAATTAAAATATTAATAGTGATTTTATGTGTGAGATTTTGAAATTAAAAAAGTTTTATTTAATAAATATGTTATTTATCCATATTGGTAAAAAAGAAAAATTAAATTATATAATATGGAGTAAAATATTTAAAAGAATCCAACTATATTATATTAATAATTAAATAAATAAGAAGAATTAAAACTAATTATTAAATAAATTATAATATTTAAGAATAATTTTAAAATATTAAAATTTGATGTATAGTATGCTATTTATTGAGATATAATTAGATATTAATAATGGTAAAATAGTTTTGAGAAATTGAAACAAGAGATTTTATTTTTTAATTAAGAGGGAAATGGATTTTCAATTAATGTTTTTTTTACAATAAAATATATATTATAAATTGGAGATTGAATTATTTTTTAAATTGATTTAGTGAATATATTTGGGAATTCAAAATATCATTTTTTTATTATATTGAGGTATTTTATAGAGACGTATAATATATATAATATTTTAAAAACATATTTATAATAATAATAAAATATATATCTACTTAAAGTAAAATAATTTTATGTTAATTTAATTTATTTTATTTTATTTTATTTTATTTTGATAGATAAATAGATAAAATGGAAAGTCAAAGAATAAATATTTTGTAAGTAGGTGTTTTTCAATTTCAAAATAAGAGAGATGTGCAATTCTTTTAGTATTAAACATGGAGAGTTGACAAGTGAAATTTTAAAAATAAAAGTATTAACAACATAAAAAACAATTTAATGTCAATTATAAACGAAATAAAATATCTCAATATATAATAATTTCCTTACTTTTCTTAAGGTTCAATAAAATTTTTTTGAGAGGTTAACCATTCTCATCATCATCATCATCATCATATGCATAAAGTAATTGAAATTAAAATTTTCTTATGTTTATTAAAGCATTTCAAATGTATGTTTCTCACTATGAGAAGATGCATAATTCTTTCCATACTTAACATGGAGTTGAAGTGTGGTGCGTGTGTGTAAAGTACCAACTTAAATCCATTTTAACTCCATTTATATCATGCTTAGAGAGGTACCATGTCCCTCGAGGTGAAAACTTCTTTTAGATTTAAATATTTTGAGGAAATGTTTGCACCTCAAGATCCAATCCCTCTTGGGGCATTGGTAAACTAGAATTATTATGGATCTATAGTACTAGTGGTGAAATATGTATATTAATCTTTCATGGCGCCAAGGCACCTACATCAATTAAACTACAACACTATTAATGCAAGATTATCATAAAGTGGATTGGAAGTAGAGAGACTCCCACTTATTAAATAAGTCCTTAACCAATGTGGTAAGGAATTATCTTGTAAGATAAATCCTAATCAAGGAGGATTATTAAAATATGATGTGCATATCATCTTTCAATTACTAAAAAAATTCTAAAAGATTAAACACTGATGTGTGGCAAGATACCCACTAAAACATAATTATGATAATAATGACATCTAAGGAAGGTTGCATAAGGTGGGATTGGTAAATGGGTCCTTAACTAACATGTTGAGAACGATATCCATATATCAAATGTGAATGCATGACAAGGTACTTAGTAAAACTAAACTATGATGCTAACAAAAACTAGGAACTTGGGAGTGATGGGGAACCAAAGATCTTTCACTTGCTAAATGGGTCCTTACCCAATGTGCCAAATAATAGTATTAAAAGATCAACCTTGATGAATGAAAAGGTAACCATTTAAACTACATAAAATAGATGTCACTTGAACTTTATAAGAACATGATTTGTTTAATGCGTAGTCTAAATATTCTATTTATTTATTTTTTTACCTTCTTTGTGAATACTGCAATACTTTTTTTTTCAAAATTATAATTTTTCATCGTTTAAATTGCATTTTGGAAAGCATTAATAGATTCAACAACCTAAAAATCCCTTAGGATACTCTAATTATGCAAATTACTTAACTTAAACCTGCAATTTCAACAAGCCCCTACCAGATTTTGGGCAAATTTCACTAAAAAATAGACCCAAAAAATAGATAAATAACAGAGGAGTTAAATTACGTGGTTGTTTAATATTGTACCAAATTTTCCTTTAATTTGTTTTTGTTTGTTTGTTGAATTATCTGACTCCTAAGATGACTGATACATTTAACCTGTAGCTTGAGTAGTCACAATCCAATGGCATCTAAACCATCAAAATCATCCAGCCATCAAAATCATCTGGGGATGTGGTTGTTTAATATTGTACCAAATTTTCCTTTAATTTGTTTTTGTTTGTTTTTTGAATTATTTAACTCCTGAGATGACTAACACATTTAACCTATAGCTTCAGTAGTCACAATCCAATGGCATCTAAACCATCAAAATAATCCGGCCGTCAAAATCATACGGGGATCGCTCTTGGCTTAGGCCACACCAACCCTTAGCATGACTAGATTTTTTGCCCATAAAATTTTAAATCAATGACATTTAAACTTTAATAAAAACACTCTATCATCATCCATTCTACATCCCATATGCTAATTTTCTTTTAATTATTAGAAATTAAGAACATAGAAAGTTATAATTCCCATCCATTCATAACTTTAATTAAATTTAAATTAATGCAAAAATTAAAAACACCCTTGCAATATTATTCCATCATGCATAAACCATAATAAAACTAATATCCATTTATTACAAAATCAAATTACTCCCATAAAAATATCGGGAAAAAATAAAACTAAAATCTCAAACATACGTAATATAACAAGTGCTACATAGTAGCTAGTGCCTCTTGCTTAGTTTAAATATAGCTATATTAAAGTAAAAATAAGGAATTCAAGTTAGTGTTAAGGTTTAGAATCTAGTCAATTTTGGTTTTACTTAATTGTAATTCTGCATTGTGGCGGTGGAGAATCTAATCCTACCCAACTACAATAATAATGTCTTATTGTAGTAATAATGTTTTTGTTGAGAAAGTTGTCTAGAAAGTTTTACATTTTCTTAGGTACATTTTAAAGGGTACTTGTTCTTGCAAATATATCTAAAAAAGAATGGAAAAATATATTCCTTAAAAAAAATATAAATATTAAAAATAAAGTTACTTTATTTACTTAGTTATTTGTGTTTAACTATTTTAATTTGTTTTATATATATATATATATATATATATATATATATATATATATATATAATTTATTTATTAAAAGTTATTTCATTTCATGTATTTAAACTAAATTTTGTAATAAACAATAAAATAAATAACTAGATAATATAAACAAGGAGCCACTGTTGTGGCGCTAGTCCCTGCCGGTTAATAGAATAGTTTGGTGAGTTATTATTATGAGATTTAATTTGTGTTTAATTTGCATTATCATCAGAGCTGGTTTGCATTACTAGTGTGTTGTAGGCATGCTTACTTGTATTAAGATTTAGTGAATTGGATAGCGAATTGTTGTATGGACTTTTTGACTTTATGCAAAGAGTGAAATATAATGAACTTTGCGTTTGTTAAGTAAGAATTGTGATAAATGTAAGATTAGTTTTAGATGTAATTTTGCAATGTGTCATGATTTAGAAAATGTTTAGATTAATAATTAAAATGTAATAAAATTTAAGAGTGAATCATGGAAACCTTGACGGAAAAAAAATATAAAAGGTAATAATAATGCATTATAATGTATGAAGAATTAGAGAGTTTTAAAGTAAGTTATGTATTTTAATACGCATGGGGTATAAAATATATTTAAATGCATAATAATGAATTCATGGTGCACAAAAGATAGAATTTTGTTATTTTTTTACATTTGAATATTATGGAAATATTCATAAAATGATAATGAGCAAATAAACATTATTATGAATATAAATTTGTTAATTAAATCCGTGGTGGAGAGTGTTCAATATTTAGATAAATGATTCTCGAAAGTCAAAGAAGAACTTAAGCATTTAAAAATTATGGAGTCTTGAACCCATGATTGAAAGATTAGATATCTAGTAACATGTTTGGACATAAGTGATACCATTCAGGTTAATGTCAATGATTGGGGAATTATTCCATGGTCAAAAGAACAAAAGATATATTTATTTAAAAATATTGTTTATCATAACTTTAGTGTGAACTTTAAATTTGTCCAATTACTAATTAGCAAAGAAAATAAACCCTGCATCTAATTTCTAATTAGTAATTTGTTGCATTTAATTAATAATTTGTTGTGATGCAAAAGGACATGACTTTTGGTCTTTTTTATAGTTTTGGGTTAGTAAATATAGGATCTAAGTACAATAGCAAAGTAATTTTGATAAGTTTATTTTATAAATTAAAAACTAAAATAAACAGATTAAAATTAAAAAAACATTTAAACTCTACGAGTTGAAATGTAAATTGATCATGATCTGCAAGAAAAAATTCATTATCTTTTGGTGTTGTATACTCTTGCTTTCTGCAATATCTGTGTTCCATTTAAGTAAGTTAGTTTGTTATTGAAATTTTTTCGAAGTATAATGAAAGGACTTACATCACAGATAAATAGATGTCATTAAACATAGTTGTTTTTCTATTTTGTGATTATCTTAATTAGGGAGTATAGTTTAATATAATTCATTTATTTGGCATAACATAAGCATAGGAGGTATGATGACATATAGAATGATGAAAATTGGGATAATTGAGAATAATAAAAGAATGGAGATTGACTATACCACTTGAAATTACTCTATTTATTAGTTAGAAATAATGTTTTGACAACTTGATTTTTTAAAAGTTATTATGTTATTAAACTTTATACCTGGTGACAAGAAAGGTTTACCTTGGCATAAGCTAATTATTGCAAGTTAATACAACTGGGAGAAATGATATTACATGTTATAAATTATGAAAGTCATATTCAATTAATACTGTTTTAAAAAATACATAAGAGTTCATTTCAATGTGGGAATCTTTTTATTCAAGGAATTTTATTTCTTTGTGATTGGAAGTGTAATCTTTCCATTATGAATACTGAATAATAAAAATATTATAGGAAATTTATACTTAGTTAAAACTATAAATAATTTAATAGTTATAATTAAATATGAATGGATAAGCAGTATTTAATATTATATGGGTAATTTAAATCATAAAATGCATTATTTATTTAAACATCAAAGATAGAGTGTGATATTATAATTAAATAAAAATAAATAATAATAATATTTTTATATTGGATCAGAGATATTGAAATTTAATTATAATTGGCATGTTTATCATGATTAATAATAGTAAAAAGTGTTTAATCATAATTAACATGGTTGTGATGCTAATGCATGGTCATCTCGCTAATCCATGGTCAAAATGGTCAATCATCATTAAAATGGTGAATGATGGTAAAGCATGCCCAATGTAGTTAACAAATATTAAAAATAAACAAACCCAACTATTAAATAAATGAGTTCAAGTAACTAAATATAGTAGATAGAAAATGGTGAATGATGGTAAAGCATGACCAACATGGCTATCAAATATTAGAAACAAACAAACCCAAATATTAGATAAATGATTTTAAGTAACTAAATATAGTAGATAGTAATTTATATTTATGAAACTTGTTCAAATTGAATTATAACATTGATTTTCTACATAAAATCAAATATATAACACATAAAGAGCCCAATTTATTAAACATTAGCATAATGAATCAAGAGCCATAGAGACAAAATAAAAACTGCCAATGCCAATTTTTATCAACTAATAATTAATGCATTAAACATTAGCATAATGAATCAAGAGCCATAGAGACAAAATAAAAACTGCCAATGCCAATTTTTATCAACTAATAATTAATGCAACATTCGACTAGATGAATGTTTAGATACAAGATGATCATTTAAGAACATAGGATTTGTGTTGTAACATTTTGTCATTCTGTCAATACAATGTCATTTTGTCAGCAATGACAATGCTTCATTCCAAGTCTGCATGTTTCAAAAATTTCAGTTGAAGGGGATCCCATGGAATTTGCAGAAATTTATGCTTCTTTATACTAGCTTAACTGCTGAATTTTAACAAGATCATTTCCAGACTTTCCTAGAATGGCTGCAACTGTGCGTTCAGATGTTACAACTTCAACTATAGTTTTTGTGATAAGCTGACCAACTGCTGTCACACTGCCAAAGGTGATATACAATGCCAAGGACATTAGTACAGAAATACTGATCAGCAAAACCACTATGATAGCAGCAATTGACAAAATTTTGCAAATGTTGTGTACCTTTCAAATCTGGCAGAAGTCCGTTGACGAAGAATTGGGTCCTCAAACTCAGAGAAATTGCCAATACTGTTTATATTGCGATTTGACTGAATTTTGAAACAAAGCATATAGTTAGTACTACAGGGGTTCGTGTTTGCAGACAGATTTATGGTTAATTATCTTAAATAGAAATTTAATTGAATCAAGGAATCTGCTTTTGTTCTAAGAAATCAAAATCAAAAAGTAGCAACAGAGGGACAGTAGACGAATTGTTGGCAAATGTTGGAAAATGTCGGAGGGAGATCAAGAACTGCATACAAAATTGGTGCACTTGTTTGTTGTGGATTGCCTGAAATTTCAATCAGTGATTCAGATTTTCCTGGTCTAACTTCAAGAAGATTAACTTTGGCATGAGAAATCTGACCATACAAAGAAAACATGATCAGTAAATAAAGTGTGTTCATAGCAAGGCATCAACAATTGAGCTTGTTATTTGAGCATTATAAGTTAATGGCATTCTGGTTGAATACTGAGGGTTTGTCTTAGCTGTGGTCGGCATGCGTTGTGGTGGTCTGATCGGCGGCCAGCTGTTCCTCCTCGAGATGCTGGAAAGTTCGGCTTGGGTTTTACTGTCTTCGCGGCCTTTGGGTTTTACTGTCTTCGCGGCCTTTGGGTTGGTATTGTTACTTGCTTGTTTAGCTCTGCAGTCTGTGCGATTTTTCGTGTGCGGTGGAGTTCCTGCTTGCTCGGGTATTGTTACTTGCTTGTTTAGCTCTGCAGTCTGTGCGATTTTTCGTCTGTGGTGGTCTTGTGGGCGGACAACTGTCCCTCGTCGAGATCCTGGAAAGTTACTCGACTTGGGTTTTACCCTGTTCGCGCCCTTTGGGTTATTATTGTTACTTGGTTGTTTAGCTCTGCAGTCTTGCCTGCTTCGTAGGTGCAGCAGTATTGTCTGTTCGTTTCCCTCAAGAGTCCATGGTTATTTGAGCATTATAAGTTAATGGCATTCTGGTTAAATACTGAGGGTTTCTCTTACCTACATGGCTTTTATGAGCGATATAACCTAAGTCGAACCAAGGTTTTGGGGGTGGAAAGGTTTTGGGATGTTATTGGGGGCCTTGCATCGTTCGAGGTGAAGGGCACGTGGTCCGGTGACTCCCAAGCGGTTGTGTAACGTTGGTATGAATCGGACCGTGTTCGCGCCCTTTGGGTTATTATTGTTACTTGGTTGTTTAGCTCTGCAATCTCTGCGATTTTTCGTTTGTATTTGTTGTATTGTCTGCGGTGAAAACACAATGCGGTTTCTGCCTGCCGTGATACTGTGGGCTTGTCTTAGCTACATGGGTTTTATGGAAATTTCTGTAAATGTCGGTTTCGACCAGCATTTGGAGCGAGACGACCTGGGTGAAGCTATGGCGTGTATTCAAGGTTTTTCGGTTGTATAATTTATGTGTATGTTTACTTTGGTGCATAATGTTTTTTTAAGTTTGTAATTCTGTTATGGATGTATGAATATTCGACTCTGATATTACTCCTAGAACGGAAGGTTGCTTTGTTGACTAAAGTTGTATAAGACTAAAACACATGCCTAAGATGGCTTATTGCAGCTTTGAAATGTTGACGAGATCTGTTTTGATTTGCAAAAACAATTTATTAGAAAGTGAGTATTGTACATACCTGAACCAACTGATCAGTTTCGAAAGCACACCGAGGAAGCTGTTCTCTTTGTAATATTCTAATATTGGCAGCTGTTGTGTGCCTCATATCAGAAGTCAGTGCGACACCCCTGCCAATTAGACAACACAATTTTAAAATAAGATCAAGTTGCTGAAACGTACTTTATCATATGCAATCCTATTACTGGTTATAGAACTGTATCTGTGATCAAACTTCAGATTCACGCTAACTAGCTAAACATGAGAATGCAGAAGGAGAGATCAAAAGTGTGAGGCTACAAAGTCATAAACTTCTGGAACAAGGCTTGTAGCACGTGCTTTTCAATGAGGTCTAATAGAAACATTGGCTGAAAATATTGCACAATGTTGAGGATGTAGGCAATTAAATGCAAAGAACCAACTAGAAATTTTAGGCACGGGTTTCATAAAAAGGTTTAAGTCCCCTTGCCGAAGTACTCCAAAGGTAGCTTCTGCATACACAACACTGTGTGTGAAGTGCACTTCAAATGATATAAAAAATGAAATGGGTTGAGGTAAACTTACTGCTTGGACATTCTTTATCATGCTTATTTTAAAAGCTTGCATCATTTTATTTATTATTTCTAAATAACTATGTGTCATGATCTTTCTTTTTTTATTCTCGAGTCAAATGAATGCAATTAAACTAAAACAGAATGCACACAGAATCCAGACTAACACGTAGGAAAGTTTTAGAGACATATATGTAAAACCAATTGAAGCACAAAATAAACGTACTTTCACGTTGAACTCTGAGCGGTTCTGTTTTAGAAGATAAAGAATTGCAAAAAAGTCATTTCTATCTATATCCGAATCCAACAGAATTTGATGCGGTGCTCCATGCGATGGAAAAATTTGACAACTTAGGTAAGCTAACAAAAATATTTGGGAAAGAATAAACACATGTGACATCATCATGATGCTCTGTCACGAGTTGCACTTTATATCATCAACTGCACTTGCTCATGCAAATAAACTAGTTGAGTCAAAACAGTAGTCAAATTATGCAAGACTGAAATAACATGGAAGTGTAACCTAAAACATCTCAACTGAATTTTGCATCTAATAATATCTTGATCCATAAATAAAACAAAGATGTCTGGATATGGTATTTGCAAAAAAACCTGAAATACTTGCAAACAGAAAGAAGCATCAAATAGTTGCAGATTGTACTTGCCTTATGTGAGCAGGGAACAACACAATTTCAAAATAAGATCAAGCTGCTGAAAGGTATTTTATCGTATGCAATGCTATTACTGGTTACAGAACTGTATCTGCGATCAAACTTCAGATTCACGCTAACTAGCTAAACATGACAATGCAGAACCATATTCATATTACTTTTGCATTTGTTTTGGATGTGAACGGCAGCATGTTCCTGCATTTTGTAATCTGTAGAACAAATAGTTAGTTAGAATAAAATGATAGCATTGTAAATTGAAGAGAGGACATATTTGAGAGAAAACATGTTAAGGAGTTATGTGAACTAAGGTTTCTTGTGCAATCCTTATATCATGTACAATGTGTCAAAAGCTTGTTTAACATTAAAAAAGGTATTTGATTGACTAAAGCTGTATAAGAGTAAAACAGATCTCTAACATGGCTTGTTCCAGGTTTCCAATCTTGACAACATCTCTTTTAATTTGCAAAAACAATTTACTAGAAACTCAGTATTGTATATACCTGAACCAACTGATCAGTTTCGAAAGCACACCGAGGAAGCTGTTCTCTTGGCAATATTCTAATATTGGCAGCTATTGTATGCATGATTTCAGAAGTCACTGCAGCAGTGTTGCTAATTAGAGAACAAAATTTCAAAATAAGATCAAGCTATTCGAACGTACTTTATTTAAGATTAAAAGGAGTATTTGATTGACTAAAGATGTATAAGACTAAAACAGATGCCTAACATGGCTTGTTGCAGCTTTGCAATGTTGACAAGATCTTTTTTGATTTGCAAAAACAATTTATTAGAAAGTCAGTATTGTATATACCTGAACCAAGTGATCAGTTTCGAAAGCACACCGAGGAAGCTCTCCTCTTTGTAATACCATAATATTGGTAGCTGTTGTGTGCCTCATATCAGAAGTCAGTGCAACACCCCTGCCAATTAGACAACACAATTTCAAAATAAGATCAAGCTGCTGAAACGTATTTTATCATATGCAATGCTATTACTGGTTAGAGAACTGTATCTGCCATCAAACTTCAGATTCATGCTAACTAGCTAAACATGAAAATGCAGAACCATATTCATATTACTTTTGCATTTGTTCTGGACGTGAAGGCCAGCATGTTCCTGCATTTTGTAATCTGTAGAAGAAACAGTTGGTTAGAATAAAATGATAACATTGTAAATTGAACAGAGGACATATTTGAGAGAAAACATGTTAAGGAGTTATCTGAACTAAGGCTTCTTCTGCAATACTTATGGCTGTATAAGAGTAAAACAGATCTCTAACATGGCTTGTTCCAGTTTTCCAATCTTGACGAGATCTGTTTTAATTTGCAAAAACAATTTATTACAAACTCAGTATTGTATATACCTGAACCAACTGATTAGTTTCGAAAGCACACTGAGCAAGGCGTTCTCTTGGTAATATTCTAATATTGGGAGTTGTTCTGTGCTTCATTTCAGAAGTCATTGCAACAGTGCTGCTAATTAGACAACAAAATTTCAAAATAAGATCAAGCTAAACAAGCAGAACAGGAACCCCACCAACAACAAATACAAACTTCATATTCATGCTAACTAGTTAAACATGGAAATGCACAAGGAGAGATCAAAACCATGAACCTACAAAGTCATAAAATTCTGAAATAAGGTTTGGACTTCAAATGATATAAAAAATGAAATGGGTTCAGATAAACTTACTGGTTTGAAATTCAGCATTGAGTCCGAGCAAGAATACCAATGGAATGAGTGGAAGCTACCAGAAATGTATATCAGCCATTGTGTCCTTTGTGCTTTGTAGATTGGAAACCATGTGAGCATTGTTCAGATTGTAAACTACAAATCATGTCAGCAGTCTCCAGATATATGGTATATTCACATGGTCTGTGGGATAAATTCTTTCCTGGTAATGTTACCAGATTTTATGCAAAGCAGTTACCCTGTAGCATTTGTTTCGAAAATATAACTCTACGTTTGACTTTGAATCAGATGTGTTTAGGAACATGGAAAAAATTTAAGCAAATTGTAGAGCTAACAGTAAACAGAAACATAGGTAATATAAAACAAAACCTTTCGAGCCCAAAACTTTCATTTGGCTTAAGGTTATAATGCTATTATAATGAAAAATCATGCGGATCAAGCAACGGTCAGCAATTGATCGATTGCATATAGTCCCAGGGAAGGACTAATAATACCAAATGCATTATGTCATAATTGCATTTTCAAACAACATATATTCATTTTAAAGTCCATATAGTTTGATGCTATTTATAAAGTCTAGCTTCAAGCATGTTGTAGAATGCGTTCGATCTCAAATACAAAACAGAACCACAAACAATACAAATAGACATGTATAAAGACTTTCTAGGCCTCTTTCCTGAATCGTTAGCTACACTATGCAACAAACAAAAACTAACATAGCATTCAACCATAACATAGGAGGAGACAGAAATGACTAGCCGATTCAATATACAATTTGTCATTTAATCAATCTATGGAATCTTTGGTGTTTGCATTCAGCAGCTGTAGATACAAAATTATTTTTGATCTGATGTTGCATTTGCTATATTCAATGATATAATTTAAACCAAACATGGTACTTTTTAAGATGCGACAAAAATATACATACAAAAGCTGGCAAGACAATCTCTCGTTGTCAAGCTTGAAGCATGATGCAGAATGCGTTCCATTTGAGATAGAGAACAAAAACAGAAACACTACAAACACATATGCATAAAGACTTTCTAGCCTTTTTTCATCAACTGTTGCGTCACATATTCTTTGTAAATGAGTCAAAATTGCAAGTCAAATACTTGTATTATCGTGAGAGCATAATATGAAGAAACATATTCATATTACTTTTGCATTTGTTATGGATGTGAAGGCTGCCATGCTCCTGGATTTTGTAATCTGTATAACAAACGGTTAGTTAGAACAAAATGATAACAGTGTAAATTGAAGAGAGGACATATTTGAGAGAAAACATGTTAAGGCATATGTTGATGTACCTTCCATTTGTTAGTTGACATGTAATAGCTCACTATCTTCATTGAGTGTGAACTTGCTCTGAATTTTGAAGTCACGTAAGATGTAAACAGTGGTAGCTTTCTGTTGCAAATATGTCTCATATGACATTGATTTTAAATCAGGAAGTAACTCATGTAATAAGGGCTCCCTGATAATGCACTGGACAAAGTTATTTGTAATGGATTCTATTATAGCATTTATACAATGCTTGTAGAGGAAAGGGCAATTATCATTGCATTGTGAACAGAAAATTGTTGCATTGGCTATTGCTATGGATGAATTCACTGGGCAGTTACAAATTGCACAAACAAGTTCGAAAGGAGTTGAATATGGATTTGTTGCGGTCAGAATACCTTCGACCTGTTTATAAAACATTCAAACGTTAATTTACATTATTACATGCCAAATGCAAATGCAGCAAAAACATTATTATTGCTATACTTACAACATAGGTAGATGTAGTTAGTTTTGTGAGATTGTTGAGTGCATCTGTGTTAAGTTCAGTCATGAACGTTGACTTCGATGCTCTAAATATTGTTTCTGTTGTGTTTACCTTTTTTGTTAAATTTTTGAAAAGAATGAGCAGAAAGTGTCCTTTTTGCAATTGTTTTTCCATTGAAAGGAAAAATTGTTCATATGTGTCAAAGAGTTGCAACTGCAGAACAAAAATTGCTATGTACTGAAAAATACAAAAAGTAATATGCAACTACAATGTTCGTATGCATTGAAAAATTGCAATTGCAGAAGACAAATTACAAAAACTATGGACAAATTACAACAACTATGTATTGAAGTGATGCATGTTATCTACTGACAATTAGGAATAAGTAACATCTGAATACATACAGTTGCATTGTCGTTTTCAGAATCTCCATCTTTGATATGGAGTATGTAATGCAATCCAACTCGTTTGGCAAGTGTAACGGTAGCAGCGATTGTGCCAATTGGGTACATTTCTTTTTTGTTTGCAAATTGCCTAATGGTCGTATTGGGAATGAAGCGATATTCTTTGCAAACTTCAGGTACAGTTTCTATGATACTTGATTCATTAAGCAATATTATTTTGTCACAGTCACCGCGATCATAAACACTTTTAGGCAATATCCTGAAGTTTGTAATTGAGATGCTGTTGCCTTGCAAAATTTTGTGTTTATGTCGCTCCACCAAATGTGCAGGTACACTCAACGTTATAGTCATCATTCCTTGAGCATCTGTCAAATCAGCTCGCAATACTTGACGTGATTTGTTTGCTTTATCAAGGAATGCACTATAGACAACCATTATGTCTCCAACAAATAGCTGCCCAATTTTACGACTATTGAGATCTTCAATTGATACTTTAATTTGTAGTATCTGTTTTTGCCTATTAAAATTGCCTAGTTAGAAATTGCTATAAACATTTGTAGAATACTATGTTTCTCCTAAAGACTGAATAACTAGAAATAGATTAGAGTGTTGTGTTTCATATGCATACCTTTTTGATGTATCATTTTGCACATTTGTTGAATGAAGTTTGGCTGCGATTGTTTCAGTTGGACTAACACAGGCAAACGCATGGTTCAATATGATGTGGATATTATCACATGTATTTTGTGATAAGCAATCAATAAAGAAATTGTGATATGTAACCTGTACATGTCTTCTTGCTGCATTGTTTGGGGGGACTTACTACTAGTGCTTTCTTCACTCGTCCAAGATTTTCTAATTTATATACATTTAAATATAGATATGTAAAAAGAGAAGATATATATAGTAAACACTAATCTGACATATATACATTTAAATATAGATATGTAAAAAGAGGAGATATATATAGTAAACATTAATATTTTAAATAGAAAATAACATATTTGTATAGTTGTCATACATACCTTTTCAAAGCAAGTGGTTGGTTTGCCTTTCCTAATTGAGTTATGTGGTCTATTTCTTCAGTTGTTTGTTTTCCCTTTTCAGGATTTATGCTATGTTATAGAATAGGAACATATATTTAGTTCAATTTCAAAGAGCATATAGAAGTAAACAGTTAACAAGGAACATTAAAACCATAGAACCATACATATGTAAAGATAGAATGGATATATACTAAACATTAACATTCTAAATACAAATTGGCATGTTTGTATAGTTGTCATAGACATACCTTGCTGAACATTATTATTCTAAATACAAATTAGCATATTTGTATAGTTTTCATAGACATACCTTTGCAAAACAAGTGGTTGGCTTGCCCTTTCTAATTGCGTTATGGATTCTATTTCTTCAATTGTTTCTTTTCGTCTCTGAAGATTTAGGCTATGTTATAGAATAGTAACATATATTTAGTGCAAACTAGAAGTAAAAAGTGAACAAGAACATTAAAACCATAGAACCATACATATGTAAAAATAAAAATAGAATGCATATATAGTAGACATTAATATTCTAAATACAAATTACCATTTTTGTGTAGTTCTCATAGACATACCTTTGCAAAACAAGTGGTTGGTTTGCGCTTTCTAATTGGCTTATGCATTCTATTTCTTCAATTGTTTCATTTCCTTTTTCAAGATTTATGCTATGTTATAGAATAGTAAGACATATTTAGTACAAGTCAAAAGAACATATAAAAGTAAAACTTGAACAAGAAGACAAGATCCATAGAAAAGGAAAGGCAAAAAGAATATACTCTGTTTGTTTATGTTGCATGTTGTTGTTCTTTTTTCTTGGTCGTTCTGTTCAATTGAAAAGGGTTTTACTAGCAGAATCTGCATGCATAAATAGATGAGGTCATATCTGCAAATTTATGATAGGATAGTTGTGTTGGTTAATTGAAAAGGCTGTCTTTGGCATAAGTTGCATTGATCAATACAGAACGCCATATATGTAAATGTAGAATAGAATGCATAGTATGTATGCTGTTATCACTTCGTTTACCACAAAAAGATATTGTAGTATGCTTTAGTAAAATAGATATGGTAAAACCAATGAGGTATTGCAAAAATGTCAAAATTTGGAATTTTGTAAACTGTTTCATGTGTATATCATAGGTCAAGGACAAGAGATATTATATCATGGTCAGACCAATATGCATCCAATACGAAAATTCTATACTTTATATTGCCTAGATTTGCCCAAACATGGTCAATCAATGATTTGTGCATGCTATTAGTTTTGTCAACTAGGAAATGAAGATTGTAGTTTTGCATGTAGGTTTCTAGCTGCTTTGTTTTTTGATTGCAATGCACCATATCAATATTGAAGTCCCCTAATATAACTATGATATTGTTTAGATCTAACTGGTATAAGGCTTTTGCAATGACGTTGAGGATATTGTTTAGGTTTGCATGTGGCGATGCATATATATTGAGTATTGCAATTTGTAATGTGTGAACTTTTATTTTTGCAAACAATGCTTCTACAAAGCAGTCTTCAAAATGGGTATGTTCAAGGATAATGATATTTTTCTTTATCAATATCATTACTCCATGCTTAATGCAACTTGAGATGCAATTGAAATTTTTGAAGTATTCATTTTGCATAGACAGCAACATATGTGTTTCTTGTAAGCACAAGATATCAGATTGCATTGTGTCATAGTCATTGCATATGTCAGTAAGATGCGCATGAAGATTGCGAGTGTTCAATGAAAGAATAAAGATGGATCGCAATGATTGTATTGATGAACAGTCATATTCTAGTTGCCATTTTGCAGTGGTTTGCAAACGTTGCATTTCAGAATTTACTTTTTGCTTGACCTTGAAGTTACTATGTTTAAGAGGATTAAGCAAATACAATGATTCTATGTTTCTGACACGTGATAGTGCTGTGTATACTAGGCCATGCACTTGTACTCCAGTAGGGTCGAATGCAAGCCTATCCAAGGTTAAGCCTTGTGATCTATGTATTGTGCGTGCACATGCAAGTTGAATTGGAAATTGTTTTCGTATTTTCAATGGCGCCATCTTTGATGTCATAGGCATTGGTTTTGATATTCGCAATATTGGTGTCCAATCATGTGCTATCTCTGAAGTGTACAAATGACCTAGTTTTCTAGATTGTCGATGACCAATATTAGGGTCATGGAACTTAATCCATAGAACATCGACCTTATTTGTATGGGTATATTCTTTAACTATTCCATCTGCACCATTCACTAGCCCATGGTGCATCATAATTGCAAGCATACATTTCAACTAACATGTTCAACTTTATCAAAAGCTGTGGAGGCAAAATAGCCGTATGTTGATGAGCTGCGAAATTGTCGCTATTCTCCTCATTTTCGTCAATTGCATTAATCAAAATTTCTTTGCCAGGCATTAGCATCAACATTTTCTTGTTATGCATTGCAACATCTTTGTTTTTGTAAAATAAATAGGGAAATGTTGGATCATTTGGTACAGGGCGCATGCAACTTGTATTCATGTATGTTATATCGTCAGATGTTTGACAATTTGTTCGCATTCTATTTAACACTGATATGAATCTCTTATTTGTTTGTCGCATCGTCATATGCAATTGGAAGCACTTGACATTATCCTTCCAGAAATCATGTGTTATTGTTTGATTGTTGATTGTTGGTTGTTCAAAAATAAGAGAGTCTTGAATAGGTTGTGCTTGATAGAAATCACCACAAAATATGATGTCAATGTTCCCAAAGTATTTTGTTTGGACATGTTTTATGTTTCTGAGTCTATTGTCAATAGAATATAAGAACCGACTTCCAATCATCGAGATCTCATCTATGAAAGCTACTTGCAATTCTTGATATAGCTTTGATAAGTTGTCCAATACTTCTTTGCTCAGTGAGAACAGTTGAGACTTGTTAAAAGGCATTAGCAATGCAGAATGGATTGTTGTTCCACCTGCATTATATGCAGCTTTTCCTGTGTATGCTAATATTAGACCTTTTGGTTTCATAGGATCAGTTGTGTTTTGTGAATCATAAATTCGTATAAGCATTTGGAAAATCGCTTTTGCTGTGAGCGTTTTACCTACACCTGCTCCACCTGTAATAAAAAGGTAAATTGGTTCCTTGGGGTTTTTTTTTTTTTAACTGCAATGTCTTTTACAATTGCTTGTTGTTCTTTGTTCAAGATTCTTCTAAGTTTGTAATATTCATTGTTCTCCATTAAAAATGGATGGGCAGTAATTTGAAATCCAAGATTGATTTTTTTCTTCATTTCAAATTGTTTTGGAAATTGCAAGTCCGATTGCAAATCATATTCCTCATAATGGGAATTGTTCTCTTGGTTTTGCATATTCATTTCGTTAGTATTCAAAGAACTAATTTGCTCATTTGTTGCAGTCTCTAAATCACCCCATGTTGGATTGATGTTATATGTAAATTTGGCTTCATTAACTTGAATTGTTTTTTCATGTAATGTATATGCAGAGAGCCATGTAGGCAATTCTTGTTTCAATGTATCTTCACAATTTTCAAATGGCATATATAACAATAATTTCTCTCGACAAAAGTTTTCAATATCATTGTGTTTGTTATATTTGACAAATCGTATAACATTTGGTTTTTTCCTTTTAGATATGGGTTTGCCATTTTTCTTGTAATTTGATACAAATTCTGCAAGGCAGATTTTGCTAATGGAACTTGGTCGTCCAATGTAGTAGTCAACAATGGAATGGCACATAACATCTTCTGAATCATCAGGTTCTTGTTTCAAAAGAATAGGCGGTTTAAGCATAAACGTGCGTTCATCAACTGGAGACGTGTTCACAAATATACATTCCCTTGAACTAGAATTCAATGGCAATGAAAGTGCTATATGCACTGCTTGTTGAGCTGACATTTGCTGTAGATTGAGTAATGTATTTCCAAGTTTACGAATCATTTGCATAGCGTCAATTTCATCTTTCTGATGCTCTTTCCGTATTCTTCTAAATGCATTTGTCATAGACTTGTCAATTTTGGTCATATATGAACTACAATATGATGCTGCAGCATATGCATTTAGCACAAATTGTGCATCTGTATTTGCATTCCATAAAGCAGGGATACCGTTTGCAAAACTGTTATTCCAAATGTGAGAAGGTTTTCGTTTCAGGAAAATTGTTGGTTGCTTTACTGTATGTTGTAATAGTTCTATGTACTCATTTTGTAGTAGGCCTATTTCTAGGAGGAAATCGTCATGTGTTGTTGAATCATTGTAGTTTGTTTGCTCCAAGAATGCAAAAAACGATATTGATTTCTCTACAATTTTTTTATTTTCTGCATTGGTTGGTTCAATGATCATTGTTGATTTCATTGGTGGCATGGGGAAGTTGTATCTGCAATTTGAATTTTTTCGCTTCTTACAACTTTTTGTATGGTGATGTTTATGCAATTTAGCAACATCTGGCTCCAAATGATCTGTATTACAAGTGATGTAATTGTCAAGAAACTTCTCAATTTCTGAGTTGCTTTCTTTTCCATATATTGGAGCATTCTCTATCCATAACAGTCCATGTTCATGTTCAGTTCCTCTATTTTGGAATTCTGTTACAAAATAGTAATCAGATATTTTTCCAAAGAATGTAGTATCTTGAGATATCAATCGCTTTATAGCATTAATTCTATGTCTATAGTATTGGCTACATGTGACTGGATATTTTCTTATAAGGTAGTCAATGTCATCATCTTCTAATATATCAATAGCATTTTTATTTGCTTTATTTCTAAACAATGTGACAAGTGTATCTACTAATGGTTTCCATCGATGTTCTGCACTTGTGAATGTCACAAAGAAAGTTGGAGGGCCCAGTTGTCGTATCATTGCAAATATGTTTTTCCTAATTTGTTCCAAATGGTCAGAAGATATGCGAATGTTTTTGAAATCTATGTATCCAATGTCAGACTTCAATAACTTTTCCAAATTTGCTCGATACTTGACATCTTTTGCTAATATTTTCCTGCCTTTTAGTTGTCCTTTTCTTATTCGCACCCATATGCAAGAAAGCACTTTATCAATTATTATTCGCATTGTCTTGAAAAACAAATTTGTTGTATGATATTGGAAGTCACCACTTGCTTGTAACAATTCCCATTGTACAATTTTTTGGTAACTAAACCTATTTGTGATGTCATGATCACGTGCATCGCCATAAAATAATGTTGGAAAGTTCATTTCTTCTGCATATTTGTCCTTGAAGATGCCTAATGGTCGTTGTCCTTCAGCAGGGGCCACTTCAATAATCTTGTCTTGCAGATCGTAGATGCGTTGTGATTCTATTAATCCATGCACCAATGTTTCAGTAGGTGTTTCATTATTTGCATCACTATCTGTATCACTTTCATTGTCACTGTTTGAATTTTGTACAATGTATTCATTATCCTCTTGTAAAACATGGGCCCAATTCTCATTTATACAAATGTTGCTAGCTTTATAAAGACTTCTAGAACATAGTTCGTTCAATGCCTTCATGACAATAATCAGACGTACTTTACTCGTTTGGTATGCATTTTTGTATTGCAATCGTCTTTTCAATGCAACTGCAATTGTCATTGTATCATTTAGATATTGTGGCAATGCTTTTTGCACAATGTCCATATGAACTGGTACATTGATAATTGATCCTGTTAAGCCAATTTGTGACCGTCTATGTCCCCATTGTCTGATTTGTGCAAATGCAATTCTCAATGACACAAGTCTTTCTTCTAGGTCTGAAAGTATATTTACAGTTGGCAATGAAATGTTACGTCTTATTTGTTCAGGTGCTGCAAATTGTGGTAGCTTTCCATTCTCGAGTGCTTTCTTGCAAGAAACACATATGTTTTCATTGCTAAAGGTCCTATTGTTCAACGTCAAATTCATATGATTTTCTTGCAAATCTGTAGTGAAGAACCTAATATTTTTTGCAAAATGCAATTTGTTGCAAACTGCACATGTATTCCTAGGCGTGTCTTCGACTTTTTCCATATAAATTTGTATTGCATTTTTCTTTCTTGACTTCTTATTAGAAAATGGTTTTTTGCATTTGTCATTGCATTTGCATTTTGTACGTATGAATTGCTTTAGCTTGTGATAATTCAGCCTACAATCCTTAGTTGGTTGCATTTGCTCTAAATGACATGCTATCTCAAATGCAATATTATTGCTAAAATGTACTTGAGATATACATTGCTCTTTTTCTAGTACATGCTCATGACGCAATTGATTACAAACATCATTTGCTTCCATGCACAATTGTTGAGAATTGTGAACATATTCTTGTATCATTGCATGATAGTGAATATGTGATGTATTTGTCATGAATGACAAGATGTTAACAATATCATTGCATCTCGAATAAGCGCAACTGTACTTGACAAAGCTATTAGTAACAGAGGACCATACTTGGATATTGACTTTGAATATGACAGATATCCATTGTAGACAAAATGGTCCGCCTTCCACTTGTCCTTTTTCATATGGCATTGCCATATTTATCAGATATTGTTTCCAGTTGCTATTCATTGTATAGTGTATCGCATCAACTACTAGGTATTGCTATAAAAATGCAATGCCTCTTGATTCTTATGCATAACTGCATTGCAAAAAGATTGCACAATGTAAAGTCGCAAACACTCTGCATTGAATTCTGTTGCTACTAAATAGCAAATTGCATTAAAGAGACTGTCACCACAATTAGATGTCACTTGCTTTGCAATTGTTAGTCCATTTAAAAGCATATTATTTGCAATGTGCATCCAATTGCTTTCAATATCTTTGCAAATAGGTGATAGGTAGATATTAGACTGGTTGCAAATGCAAATTGGAAACTTTTGGTAAACCAATGGTTCATAATGACCACTAACAGGATTTGCATCGTGAAAGAGAATGCAATATGGAATTGCATTTTCATGTTGATTAAAGAGCAAATATCTCGTTTTTCTTGTCAATGACCAAACTGCAATTGATATATCTAGCCATTTAGCTAGCCAACGTATGCAAAAGGTATCACCCCATAAACCTTGTTCAGACTCCTTTATATTTGTAGATGCAGAATAACGCATTTTATGAAGATATGTACCAATATCATTAACACCATGTAACTCGTATAGGAACTCAGGTGCTAGTTCATATTGATATGACTGTATTGCTTCAACGTCATTGTTCTTTAAGCAAAAAAGAAAGTGGTCTATTAACCCATTTCGCAATTCATTTGAAGTATAACGAAAATGTAGAAGCATTTCGAATGAGTCAAATAGACAATCTCCTACAGTATATGAAAATGCATTTAGTCTAAAAAGACCATTTCTTTTTAATACAATATCAATGTTCTCAGGAAAAATGCATTGCAATCTAAATTTGTAATTGTCAACATCTATTATTTCTTCCATCATTTGCAATTGCTTACCAGAGTTGGCTTTTGCAATTGTCTTGTACAGCTTTGCAAAAAATATTAATGAAGTTAGCAAAAACTGAACATGATTGTTTTGAACAAAATGTATGTATATTAAAAAAATAGGCTATTGCATTATCTTGGTAAACAAATATCAAATTTCTAGCAACAAGCCATATTTATAAATAACAAAGAAATTGAAAATGGAAACAATGCAAAGACATAATGAAAAAAATGGAGCATAATTCTAAGAATATTTGTGCAAGTTAACAAAAGGGAACAATCGAAACACAAAATGAAGTTAACAAAAGGAAACAATGGAAACACAAAATGAACAAATGCAACAGAACTTTAAGAATATTTCTTAAAGTTAACATCATTGTCAATTGCATTTGTCAAATAAAATAACCATGAGGCTATTTATGAGTTTTACATAAGTGGTGCACCAATTCAACTGTCAAAATATAAAAAGTATCGTCTCTGATTTGTGCTAGATTGCAACTCCAACATATTCCAAGGTAAAAAGTTTCCTGCTATTCGTTATCATACTATGGTTATACTATATGGATCTAAACAAAATTCAAGGATCAAGGAACGCAAACAAGGCATTGAGAACCAGATATGAGTAGTGCATAAGCGTACTTCCATAACGGTTCTCAAGAAGATCCATCATTATGGGACGCTGCAGGTATGATCCATATAAATGATGAACATGTAATATGTTCAAAGGACAGCTTTGGCAAACACAACAATAATCTGCCTAAGAAAATTGTCCCAAGACTGTTGGCAATTGTGGCATGTGAAAGAAGATGCCCAAAAATTACAGATCTTTGATGATTCACAAATTGTGGTGAATTGGATGAATGGAACAAATTCATTGGATAATTATAAACTTCAACCTATATTTCAGGAGATTCGACTTGCTTAAACAGAGTATTTAACACATTATGTTTGAACATGTTTACAAAGACAGGAACATGGAAACTGATGGACTGTCAAAAGCAAGATTACACTTGGTAGCATGAGCTTGGGTCATTCAACAGAGAGTGGAAGGAGAGCTGATGGAATGTCTTTTAAATGTCAATATCTATATGTATAATTTTTTATGGCACTGTTTATGAACATATCTAGGACCTAATTCTTTATGAGACAAAACTGGTTTCAAACCTGTGATGTATGTCAGAATGACCATGACAGGGCTGTCATATTGACATTTTTGAAAACTGGTTATGAAGAAACATATCTTCTCAGCCATACTTTTATCACTTCCTATGCTTAAGCATATCTCTATATCTATATTTTTTTATGGCACTGTTTATGGACATATCTAGGAGCTAATTTCTTATGAGATAAAACTAGCTTCAAAGCTCTGATATATGTTAGAATGACTATGATAGGGTTGTCATATTGACATTTTTGAAAACTATTTATGAAGCAAGATATGTTCCCAGCAATACTTTTATCACTTCCTATGCTTAAGGATATCTGTGAAATGCAGAAACATATATAATAAATGTAATTTTGTTTTCATAATAAAATAATTTTTTCTCTCTGAGCAGAATAAGGTAGTTAAACATCATATCAGAAGCAATCTGGTTATAAGTAGCTAACATGAGATTTTAATCTAAGGTTTAAATAGACAAAATGTCTTGATACATCATTATACGGAGCTAGTTGCATGCATTACTCAACTTCTACTTGTTGGGATCATCTCAAATAATATTATTGTTATGATTATAACAATTGATAATATTAATATTAATATTAATATTAATATTAATATTAATGTAAACACAGAATAAACAATGACAATTTCAGATTTGAATTCCAATATAATTGAATGAGAGAAAAAATATAAATGACTGAATACAGCTTAAATATCTATATTTTTTAAAACAATCACAGAGTAACTCGACTATAAATCTAGAGTAACTGAACCATAAACCTACACAATGCAAAAATTAAAAGCCTAACAAATTCACAAAAAGCAATTAATAGAAAAATTGACAAAAAGCAATTAGTCGAATAACACCGTACCTGGAACAAAGCCGACCGTTCAAATTCCTTCTTGTCTAGACCATATTCATGCACAACAGAGCCTGTACCAAGAACCACAGCTTCACCTAGGTCATCTCGGCCCAAATGACAAGGAAGTCACATGGTGCTCGAAACTGAAATTTACGGGAATTTCCATAAAACCCATGCAGGTAAGAGAAACCCTCAGTATCACGGAAAAGCTTATAATTTTCGCAAATGAAACATTTCATCCAATATGTAAACAACAACAAACGAACAACATCTAGTACCAATATAGCAAACCTTCAATTCATCACTTCTTAACAAAGCAAATGAACTTAACACTAACTAAATGAACTTAACAGAGTTGTTAACAAAGCAACCTTCCGTTCTAGGAGTAATATCAGAGTCGAATATTCATACATCCATAACAGAATTACAAACTTAAAGAAACATTATGGACCAAAGTAAACATACACATAAATTATACGAGCGAAAAACCTTGAATACATGCCTAAGATAGGAAACCGTGCAGTTACAAAACAGACTGCAATCTTCAATATTTTAACATTTCAAACAGTTCAAAAACCCCAATTTATTTAGATCTTCATGTGCAAAAACAGTTCAAACTACAAAAGACTACCACTCAATCTGTACCAAGAACCATAGCTTCACCCAGGTCGTCTCGGCCCAAATGATAAGGAAGTCACATGGTGGTTGAAACAGACATTTACAGAAATTTCCATAAAACCCATGCATGTAAGAGAAACCCAGAGTATCATAGCAGGCAGCAACCGCATTGTGTTTTCACTGCAGACAATACAACAAATACAAACGAAAAATCGCACAGATTGCAGAGCTAAACAACCAAGTAACAATAATAACCCAAAGGGCGCGAACATGGTATAACCCAAGCCAAGTAACTTTCCAGGATCTCGAGCAGGGACAGTTGTCCGCCGATAAGACCACCACAACACATGCTGTAACCCAAGTCAATTGTAAATCAATCTGAATTTATTGCCAAATCAATTGTATACTGTCTGATTCATACGAGCGTTACACATCCGCTTGGGAGTCACGGGACCACGTGCCCTTCACCTCGAACGATGCGAAGCGCGTAATAAGACCCCAAATCCTTTCCACCCCCAAAAACCTTGGTTCGACTTAGGTTATATCGCAAATATAATCAAAAATCGCGTCGGTCAACCCAAAGTCAGCGATCTATCGATCGCATATAGTCCCCAGCAGGGATCACGGAGTAACTGGACTATAAACCTAGAGTAACTGGACCATAAACCTACACAATGCAAAAATTAAAACCCTAACAAATTGACAAAAAGCAAGTAATACAAAAATTGACAAAAAGCAATTAGTAGAATAACACCGTACCTGCAACGAAGCCGAGCGTTCGAATTCCTTCTCGTCTAGACCATATTCATGCACAACCCAGCCTGTGCCAGTACCATGAGAAAATGTGCAAATGACGAAATTGGTTAACGAAGTCTGCACACAAAACCCTCAGTATTCAACCAGAATGCCATTAACTTATAATGCTCAAATAACCATGGACTGTTGCATGCAGGTAACAGAAACCCTTAGTATTTAACCAGAATGCCATTAACTTATAATGCAGTAGCCGAACTTAACCTCTAAACAATACAACCAAGAATCACAGCTTCACGCAGACATTTACCCAAATTTCCATAAAACCCATGCAACTAAGACAAACCCTCAGTATTCAACCAGAATGCCATTAACTTATAATGCTCAAATAACCATGGACTCTTGCATGCAAGTAACAGAAACCCTCAGTATTTAACCAGAATGCCATTAACTTATAATGCAGTAGTCGAACTTAACCTCTAAACAATACAGTAGCCGAACTTACCAAAGCGATAGCACATAGTCGAGGGATACAAGCTGCACCTGGAACAACAGAACCGCAACCAAACGTTTGCGATAGAGTTAACCGAGCAGGCAGGAACCGCATTGTGTTTTCACCGCAGACAATACAACAAATACAAAGGAAAAATCGCAGAGACCGCAGAGCTAAACAACCAAGTAACAATAATAATCCAAATGCCATTAACTTATAATGCAGTAGCCAAACTTAACCTCTAAACAATACAACTAAGAATCAGAGCTTCACGCAGACATTTACCGAAATTTCCATAAAACCCATGCAGCTAAGACAAACCCTCAGTATTCAACCAGAATGCCATTAACTTATAATGCTCAAATAACCATGGACTCTTGCATGCAGGTAACAGCAACCCTCAAAGCAGGCAGGAACCGCATTGTGTTTTCACCGCAGACAATACAACAAATAGAAAGGAAAAATTGCACAGACCGCAGAGCTAAACAACCAAGTAACAATAACAACCCAAAGGCCGCGAACAGGGTAAAATCCAAATAACCATGGACTCTTGCATGCAGGTAACAGAAACCCTCAGTATTTAACCAGAATGCCATACAGTAGCAGAACTTACCAAAGCCACACCCAGCAGACATGAACCCCACCGCAGACGAAAAATCGCACAGACTGCAGAGCTAAACAAGCAAGTAACAATACCCGAGCAGGCAGGAACTCCACCGCAGACGAAAAATCGCACAGACTGCAGAGCTAAACAAGCAAGTAACAATACCAACCCAAAGGCCGTGAAGACAGTAAAACCCAAAGGCCGTGAAGACAGTAAAACCCAAAGGCCGCGAAGACACTAAAACCCAAGCCGAACTTTCCAGCATCTCGAGGAGCAACAGCTGGCCGCCGATGAGACCACCACAGCGCATGCCGACCACAGCTAAGACAAACCCTCAGTATTCAACCAGAATGCCATTAACTTATAATGCTCAAATAACCATGGACTCTTGCATGCAGGTAAGAGAAAACCTCAGTATTTAACCAGAAGACAGACCCTCAGTATTCACAATAATAATCCAAATGCCATTAACTTATAATGCAGTAGCCAAACTTAACCTCTAAACAATACAACTAAGAATCATAGCTTCACGCAGACATTTACCGAAATTTGCATAAAACCCATGCAGCTAAGACAAACCCGCAGTATTCAACCAGAATGCCATTAACTTATAATGCTCAAATAACCATGGACTCTTGCATGCAGGTAACAGAGCAGGCAGGAACCGCATTGTGTTTTCACCGCAGACAATACAACAAATAGAAAGGAAAAATCGCACAGACCGCAGAGCTAAACAACCAAGTAACCATAATAACCCAAAGGCCGCGAACAGGGTAAAACCCAAATAGCAATGGACTCTTGCATGCAGGTAACAGAAACCCTCAGTATTTAACCAGAATGCCATACAGTAGCCGAACTTACCAAAGCCACACCGAGCAGACAGGAACCCCACCGCAGACGAAAAATCGCACAGACTGCAGAGCTAAACAAGCAAGTAACAATACCCGAGCAGGCAGGAACTCCACCGCAGACGAAAAATCGCACAGACTGCAGAGCTAAACAAGCAAGTAACAATACCAACCCAAAGGCCGCGAAGACAGTAAAACCCAAGCCGAACTTTCCAGCATCTCGAGGAGGAACAGCTGGCCGCCGATGAGACCACCACAGCGCATGCCGACCACAGCTAAGACAAACCCCCAGTATTCAACCAGAATGCCATTAACTTATAATGCTCAAATAACCATGGACTCTTGCATGCAGGTAAGAGAAACCCTCAGTATTTAACCAGAAGACAAACCCTCAGTATTCAACCAGAATGCCATTAACTTATAATGCTCAAATAACCATCGACTCTTGCATGCAGGCCACACAGTAGCCGAACTTACCAAAGCCACACCGAGCAGGCAGGAACTCCACCGCAGATGAAAAATCGCACAGACTGCAGAGCTAAACAAGCAACTAACAATACCCGAGCAGGCAGGAACTCCACCGCAGACGAAAAATCGCACAGACTGCAGAGCTAAACAAGCAAGTAACAATACCAACCCAAATGTCGCGAAGACAGTAAAACCCAAGCCGAACTTTCCAGCATCTCGAGGAGGGACACCTGGCCGCCGATCAGACCACCAGAGTGCATGCAACCACGTGCCCTTCACGCGCGCCACGTGCCATTCACCTCGAACGATGCGAAGCGCGTAATAAGACCCCCAATCCTTTCCGCCCCCTAAACCTTGGTTCGACTTAGGATGTGTGGCAAATATATCCAAAAATCGCGTCCGTCAACCCAAAGTCAGCGATCTATCGATCGCTTATAGTCCCCGGTAGGGACTAATAAGTAGTTTTTATTTTTAAAATAATTATATAACAATTAAATGAATATATATTAATTTTTTAAGTGTTTAATTATTTTTAAAATCAAATTTCACTTAATTATTAATGGGTTTATCCTATTATATGACAAAAATTATTTAATTCCACTAATAAAATTTTAAACATGTTAACTAAAAACATTTATTAATTTTGAACTTGTTAATTAATACTATTTATTGTGTTGATACATAATCTCAATGGAAAACCATTCTTTTAACCATCTTCTTTAAGTGCTATATCCTAAAGCATTTGAATTAATTGTAATATTGTATAATATCTTCTTTAATGCTTTAGTTGTGGTATCTTTTTAATTTTTTGGTTAAAAATAATAGTTAGGTTTAAAGTATGAGTGGGTGCTCTATCCTAAAGCATTTGAATTAATTGTATTATTGTATAGTTAGTTGTAGTATCTTTTTAAATTTTTGGTTAATAATAATAGTTAGGTTTAAAGTATGAGGGGTAACATTTAGTTTTGGAGTGTGAGATTTAGTTTAGTATATGAAACTAAAGACCAACATGTGTAAGGTTAGATTTAGGTTATAATATTTAGTAATTTAAAAATAGAATAAATAGAATCTGAATAGCCTTGAATATCAAGGAAACTGAACTCCATTAATTACAAGTTTATAATATTTGATAATATTTGCCTGTTATAATAATTATTAAATGCATTAATATTATTATTACCTTTTCGTGGACCACCCACGCCTTGAATATCAAGGAAACTCAACTCCATTAATTACAAGTTTATAATATTTGATAATATTTGCGTGTTTTAATAATTATTAAATGCATTAATATTATTATTACCTTATTTCGTGGACCACCCACCAAATTATACTGGGATAATAAGGATTTCAATTTTGTCTATGTTTAGAGATGAACAGTAACCATAGCACTATCTTGACTCCAAAATGATATTATAAGCATACCTTCATTTTAATGCACTCTTTCAACGAGGTGCCTATTCTTTGGGTCCATATTTTAACTCAATTGCAAGTGTGACGTGATAGTGATGGGCCTCACCTTGCATAAATTAATATGTTGTGGCAGTGGTGGTACATTCATAAAACCATGACTTTGGAGAGATCTTTGCACAAAACTTGGTACATTTGTTAGATTTTTATTATTTATGTACAAATGTAATAATTACAGAATAAGACCTCACTCACTAGTTACCAGGCATGGAACAATAAGATGTTCAAAATTATAGCCAATAATATTATATATAAATGTTGATAATTTTTTTTGTAATAAATAAGAAAATAAATTGTGAAATTTTACTTGAAAAATTGAAAATAATTTAACATTTTTTATCAAAATAATAAGTAATCAAGCCAAAATCTAATGTATAATACTTACTAACAACCAGCATAATAAAAATAAAATTTTTGGGCTCTGTTTAGTTCTAACTTCTCTTCTAGACAAGGACGACTATCAAGCTCAACGATTTATTTCTATTTATATAAATTTGTAAGTGGAAGCTGTCGAATAAATATTTTGTGTTTGTTTGTTACGTTTTCCTTTACCATGAATGGCACGCAGACCATTGACCATAGCTATAATAAATTAATTTATGAAAAAAATCGAATTGGTATAGTAAAGTTGTTATTTACCGATATGTATTAAAAAATCCTGAGAATAATGTAATTGTAATTTTTGAGAATTTTATTTTTATATTTTAAAAAAGGGAAATAAGGTTAGTAAGATTATTATAGATGTATTCACTTAACAAGTAAATAAAATTGGAAGTGTGACAGATGTTAGAGAAATGAGAGCGGATGTGAGTAAGGGTTGGACAATTTAAAAGAAAGTGTTTTTCATCAGCCTGTTAGAAAATCATAAACTTAAACAGCGATTCTGCACGCGGAAAGAACTGAAAAGAATCGTTGAGACTTAATGCCCAGGGATACGAGTTACCTCTAGCCATTGGTGAAACTCTTGATGCAATTTCCTTCTGAAAAACCACGCTCCAGCTGCCCAAGAAAAAGGAAAAGAATGTAGCTGATCTGAAGGCACTTCCAAGCTCTGCTATCTCAGCTAGATGGTGTAAAAACTGAAGGGGATTGAGAGATGAGCTTGGGGACCAAACAGATGAACATGTAGCTAAGCTTCCATCAAGCTTCTAATAGCTATGTGTTAGATGTCCCACAAATCAAGGCAGAGAACTCGAATCAAAGTGATGGACCACTTTAGTAGCTCCCAATTATAAATTTAGTAATTGCAGTTGATTTTATTAACTTAAGGAAACTACTGCAGTTGGTTTCCATAAGTTAAGGAAAGACTACAATTCCATAATTGTAGGCAGCAATTGTGTAAAATTAATGGAGCTAACATTCTCCCATTTGGTCCATACTTCCAAACTTAATGTCTCAACTTAAAAACCATTGAGAATCTGTATTAAGTAATAGATACATGAATCATGGCGATAAGTCCTCTAATGACGAGTATTATCTTCCATGTATTACTACGCATTTATTCTTATTATAATTTATGTGGCAACAATATCTTAATGAATAAACCTTATGTTTATTCTTGGTCCTTCTTAAATGAATTTTCTCAAATCAACTTAAAGTGCACATAAATATGAGAAAAAACATCACAATAATTAAGAATTTCATTAAAATAACATTGTCCATACAATGAAAAACTACATAATGGAACCAAGTCCCATATTCAATACATGATCCTTGAATTTAAACGGTGGCATGCCCTTAGTCAAAGGATCAACGATCATTAACTCAGTGCTGACGTGCTCAATGACCACTTTCTTTTCTTTAACACGTTCCCTTATAGCTAAATACTTAATGTCGATGTGTTTATTTCGACTCCCACTTTTATTATTTTTAGCCATAAAAACAACAGCTGAATTATCACAATATATTCTCAATGGCTTAGAGATAG